>CAIGRT010190614.1:0-12343 GCA_903798405.1 Fraxinus platypoda | reverse complement strand
ACTTTCAGGTGTATTTATGTAGTATTATTTTAAATGTTAAAAAATTTAATTATAGTACAGAACCGAACGGAACCGAACGGAACCGAACCGAACCGAACCGAACCGAACCCGAACGGTTCCAAAATTATATTTGGAACCGACGGTTCCATTTACTAAATACCCGAAAATTTCTGGAACCGAAAAAAACCGAACCGAACCGACCCGCGCCCACCCCTAGATATTTTAGTTTTTGAAATAGTATTTTTTTGAAAAATGCGTGGTTAAAAAAAAAGAATTTTTTTTTAATTTACGTGTAATATTATTTTATTAAATAATGTGAGATTGATAAAAAGAGAGAAAAATGAACTATAATTTTAATGGGGACATAATTGACAACTAGTCAAATCATGATTAACATGTTTGGTATACACCCATGTTTGATAAAATATAAGTCAAAGACAACAATTAATTTTAATTATATATTTCATGGATCCCACAACTTTCAACCATACATTTAATTAACTTTTATCAAAATTTACTAAAAATATAATTNTTTAATGGGGACATAATTGACAACTAGTCAAATCATGATTAACATGTTTGGTATACACCCATGTTTGATAAAATATAAGTCAAAGACAACAATTAATTTTAATTATATATTTTATGGATCCCACAACTTTCAACCATACATTTAATCAACTTTTATCAAAATTTACTAAAAATATAATTTTATTCCCACCAAATAGGGGCTCAATATTGTTCAACATGTAAACTATGTTCATTTTTTTCTTTTCAAATGTTATATAAGGCTTGATGAATTGCCTTTCTTGAGCCTTCTACCGAGCGAAGGACCAAGCCTACTCATCCCTTTAAGTTAGTTTCTTATTTAGTCGATTCAAACGAGCTAAAAATCCAGCAAAAAGGTTTAACATTGCTGTGACACAAATTTGACATCCACGATCCACACACTATTCGTAAATAAGTAACTACAATGTTCGAATCAAATTTTGTCCGAATCTTATACTAGGTTGATTGTCTTGTAAAGGTTTAAACAATAAACCGTTAAAGAGTCATATTCAATCCATTAATCCATAGTGCTGTGGTGCTACACTTGCATCAAAATAAAATAACAGTAATCCATGGAAGGTAAAAGTTGGTTAGGTCTAAATTCATTGAGAAATCCTCTTAGTCAAGCTATTTTAATATTTTTTTTCCTACTTTTCACTTGAAATGTTTAGGACCCGTTCTCTTTACCATTTTTAAACCGTTTTCTGTTTTCGATTTTCCAAAACAGTGAAAACACATTTTCTTTCCTATTTTCGAAAATGCATTTTGAAAACAAGTTAAAAATTTATAAAAAAAAATCCAAAACGACAAATTTGTCGTTTGAGTGTTTTTAGTTATAATCAAACTAAAATTTTCAAAACGCGTTTTTGAGTGTTTTCAAAATGCCAAAAAAACACATTTTCAACAATCTCAAAATGGACACTCAAAACACAAAATCTAAAATGAATTCAAAATTCAAAACACAAAACTGAAATACAAAGAGAACAACAACCCCTATTTTTTGACAATTGCAAATTTTGGAAGTTGATATAAGAAAAATAGATATTTTAAATTGATAATTATATTTAATTCTCCATTTTTTTTCCCTATTCTATATAATATTTTCAAAAGTTAAAAAAAAATGATTACACGCCTGACTAAGTATATGGTTGGTCATTTTCCAATTTTCATCATGAATAGCAAATAGAAAATATCCATTTGACTGACTTTTAAAATGTTAAACTTTAGAATAAATTGTCAAAAAGGAGAGCACTCCCTTCCCTGGGCAGCAAGCCAAGAATTTGGTAAAATTGAAAAAAGGTAAATAGAAGGGAAAAATGATAATTGGCATTATTGGAAAAATGAAACTTCACCAAAATGTCGAGTTCAAAAATGAGATCGATCGATTGATCCCTCCGAACAATCGAACTTTAAAATTTTCTCCTTTTACCCCAACATTTTTCCAATTTATTAGAAACTTTTTGTGGGCCACAACACATCTTTTTTCCTTTATTTTATTTTTTAATTTATGAGCTGAAAAATTTTAAAAAAATAAAAAATTATTGTAACCGCGTTAGCATTTCAAAAGGGCGGGACCAATCGCAATGATGTCGGCGGATTGTCCGAACCCTACAATTGCGTAGTTTGCCACTTATTGCAATATCGCGGATCTAGGAGGGGCATTGTTGGAATTCAGTTGCATTTAACCAACGATTAACAGCAAAAGACTAGACGAAGAAAAAAAATAGAAAACGTAAAACCTTTGCATTTTTCACCAGCAAAAGAGGGGTTTTAAATTTTAATCTCTCTCTCTCTCATTCATTTTTATTTTCATTTGTTTATTAATCCGCAATATTTCTCCGATTTTCGATTATTTTCTACTTTACAACGAAAAATCGGTGAAAGTGAAAAAAAATAAAGATATAATGCTGATTCTGCTGTCAGATCTTTTGTTTATTTTTTGGAATATTGCAAGAGAATAAGAAGTTGTTTTGAGAACGAAGAAAGTGTAGTTCATTGGTGATAATTTATTGGTTGTTGCAAATATTGATTTGGAGGGAATTTCGGTTTGTATTTTTTCATTATTTTTGTGTTGGAAGTGTAAGAACCGTGGTTTCGGTTGATCTGGTTTTGGTTGAATTGTTGTCTTGTTGAAAATTTAATTTGAAGCTGATCGAAACGGCCCTGATCTGATTGGAGCCTTCCCATTATGGTACTGAATTGGGTTCCTTTTTTAAATTTATTGGTTTTGGTCGATTCCTGAAATGTGCTGTTTTTTCTTCTTAGTTTACCGAATTGGATGTGAATATTAGTTATTTGATTAAGCTGATTAACATTATGTTTCTAAATTTCAGGATGATTGTCTAATATTTCTTGAATATGTCTTGATTTACTTTACTGCATGCAATATTTCACTACCAAGTTGAGTTTACTGGATTACTTTGTCTCTCTAATCAATTAAATGAGGAATTGAAATATTTGGAGTGTATGTATCAGTGAATTGTTGTGTTTTCTGTTACTTATTTGGGGGGCTGCTGCTGGGGTGGGGAGTCCTTGCACAGTGGTATTTGCATTAACAGATTTGCTTTCAATAAAAGGTATTAATAGTATTTCATCATATATCAAAGCCGATATACTTTATTTATATATTTATCAATTTTTTTGATCATTTGACAGAGTTAAGCCCTTGTTTGATAACCATTGTTTCAAAACTCTTTTTTCTACATACTCATTTTCAACCATACATCCACACAATAAAATATTCTGCACGTGAACTCAGAACTTTTCCCACTTTGTAACTACACTTTCTCCTAAAAATCACTATTCAAAGAATTGTTTTCCTGAATAATGGTTGTCAAACGGGGGCTATATAACTTGTGAAGTTTTTCTCGACTATTTGGATAATTGGTTGCAATAGATGAACTTTTAGAAGTCCAAGGGTCTCTTCGGTGCAATAGATGAGACAGTGTTGGTTTCAAAAGTTTGTTGTCACTGATTGAAAATTTGTTTAGCGCTTGCTTGGTTTAAGCTTTTAAGAACTTAAAATCAATGGGTCCCAAGAAATGTGTGGTTAAAAGATATATAAAAGTTGTGGGTCCTAAAGAATGTTTGGTTAAAAATGATGTTTGACGTGCTTATAAGCACTTAAAAACTTTGCCAATAAAGCCTTTAGTTAGTTAACCAAAATATGTTGCCATTTTAGCACACATAAAGGACGAAAATGAAGAATAATTGACATTCTTTGATTCTGTTTATTTCACTTGGTTAATCAACAAAAGTAAATAATCAGAAAAACTTAAGTTTGCGGTATGTTTCTGTTGATTTAGTTAACACCAAGTTTGTGTACAATTCATTATTTTCAGACTTTTCCAGTGACCAACTTTCTTGTTTCCAAACTTTGCCAGCGAACACCAGAGTATTTTAACCAGTAGCCCTTTCGGCCATGAATAATCCTTAAGTATATGATATAATAACTACTTGTTAGAAATTGATTCAACTGGATTTATTCCGTAAAAGATGAGATCAGTATAAGGCTGTCACTGAAACTTCATCTACATGGGATTTATTCCTTAAAGGAGAGATCAGTAAAAGGCTGTCACTGAAATTTCATCCATGTAGATCGTCAATTTGCAGAGTATACCGAATCACTATAACTATCCTTCTTTTGACACCCATTTGAATTCACTTGGTACTATGATGCATTTATTAGGATGCAACTATTGATAAAATAGTAGCTTGCTAACCAAATGAAAACAAAATACGCTCATACAAATTTGGCCTATCTTGTATTGATGGCTTGTGTTTATAATCCATGTGAATTGAGGTCCTCAGTTCCATTGTTTTTACGGGAACTGACCCTCTCATGTTTGGAATATCGCTTATGAAGTCAGCTTGGGTTTTATCATGTCATTTTCTGCAAGATGAAGATATCTGCAATGAGTAAAGAATGAAGTTTCTGTACATTGGTATTAATACTCCATAATCCGTTCTTAAAGATTGTTAATTTTTGTAGGTTGCTTCAGTCAGCTTGGGAGTGGGTTCTATTGTATGGGTGGAGGATCCAGATGAAGCATGGATGGATGGGGAGGTTGTTGCCGTGAATGGTGAAGATATTAAAGTCCTGTGCACATCAGGAAAAACGGTGTGTATTTCATACCTCCTTTTTAGTTATTTTGATTGGATTAAGTCTTTCTTGATTTACAAGAAAATTGGAGGGCTTACATATTTCCATAATTTAGACTCTCTGTATATTTTTGTTTTGTTTTTTTTTTAACAGGTTGTTGCTAAGTCTTCCAATGTCTATCCCAAAGATGCAGAAGCCCCACCTTGTGGAGTGGATGACATGACAAAGTTGGCATATCTGCATGAGCCTGGGGTTTTACATAATTTGAAAGCCAGATATGATATTAATGAGATTTATGTAAGTTTCTTAGTATTCCATTCTTCATCTGGAGAAGTCCCCTCTTCCCCAGATTACTGTCTTCATTAATAAAACTGTGAAAAACTATTGGGGCCATTATATTCATACATTTTCCAGACTTACACGGGAAATATATTAATTGCTGTGAACCCATTCCAAAGATTGCCCCATCTGTATGATAGCCATATGATGGCACAATATAAAGGGGCTGAATTTGGCGAGCTGAGTCCGCATCCTTTTGCCGTTGCAGATGCTGCATACAGGCAAGTATCGTTTTAGATTGACTTCTTGAGTTGCATACGTTATATTGCTATTGAAGAGACCATTTCTTTGCACAGATTAATGATGAATGAAGGAATAAATCAGGCAATTTTGGTTAGTGGTGAAAGTGGGGCTGGTAAAACAGAAAGCACGAAATTGCTTATGCGTTATCTTGCATACATGGGGGGACGAGCTGTGGTTGAGGGAAGGACTGTGGAACAACAAGTTCTTCAGGTATATTCAGCTGAATAAGCATACATGAGAAGTACTGCTTATGGTGGTAAATTTCTATTATTACACTGCATGCCTGATTCAGTTTCTCATATATTACGTTCCTTGTTTCTTATTTGCAGTCAAATCCTGTTTTGGAAGCATTTGGTAATGCTAAGACTGTCAGAAATAATAATTCAAGGTATGAACAATAATGCATATGCCGTTTGTCTCTGGATGTGTTGCATACTTTGTTTTCTCAAGGGGGGAGGGGGACTTTTTGATATAATCATACAACTAATATTACATTGTCACATGTTACAGCCGTTTTGGTAAGTTTGTGGAGATTCAATTTGATCAAAATGGAAAGATTTCAGGGGCTGCTATTCGAACTTATTTGCTTGAAAGATCTCGTGTTTGTCAAGTGTCTGATCCCGAGAGAAATTACCATTGTTTCTATATGCTTTGTGCTGCTCCGAAGGAGGTAATGGAATATAATTGAACTTTTTACCTGTTATCTTTTCTTTATGGAACATTCAATTTTTGAGCATCGTATCTTGAAACGGAACTGCCTGTAAATGAAGAATTGGTAGTTTGCTTACCGCCCCCAACAAAACGAATCTGGTAGTTTATGAAGTTTAATATTCAATCTGTTTCATTCTAGTGGAAGCCATTTATTTTTAAAGTGGCCATCAGCAAGGCTAAGGGTGCACCGGGACATCCAACTACATTGGCACCTCCGTAGCACCCATCATCATTTGCCCCCCTTAGAATTTTATTAAGCAAATGAAAATGCATAATAAAGTACGTAACAATATTTATGTGGAATCAAGATAGTTAATTTATATTTGTATTCTAGTTTGACTAAATTAGGTTATTGCGGTTTTCTAATTAGACACTATATGAAGAAAGTCTATTCATTGTAATTCACACACTTTGATATAGAATAAAAACTTGTATTTCCTCCTCCTAAATTCTCTCTTATCTTCTTCTCTCTTCCTCTTTGTTTTCTCAATCTTGTTCTTTGTTTCATTGCGTCCTACTTCAAATACAAGCCTAAAGTCCAAGCAAAATACTAACAAAAATGAAAATTGTTAGCATATCTGTTGTAACTCGACCAGCACAAAAATCTGGACTGGAGCTCCACCCCAGAATTGAAGCACACTCTATTGCATGGTTAGCTAACAAATCCGCTGTACCATTGGTCTCCGGGTATATGAGATGCCCTGAAATTCATATAAGAAACATAATACAAACAACATGCCCTTTCAGACCTCAAGAGCCATGGAACCTGCACTGCACTCGTGCTCAATAATTGCACCACAAAAAAGTCGAATCACTTTCCAACAACACATTGAACCAGCCCTTCTGCCATGCATATCTAATCACGTGTATTATAGTCCAAACTTTTGATTGGAACGCACATCTTACTCCCAAAGGGGCTGTGAAGCACCCTTTTGCAAAACCCCGTCTGTTTCTAAAAAAACCGCCACATCCTGATAGGCCTGGACTCTTTAGTAAATTTTTATAAAAGTTGACGTGTGTGGTTATCAAGTCGTGGGTCCCAGAAATGTATGGTTAAAAATGAATTTTAAAAAATGGTATTGTACCATCCCTTTGTAGACAATGTATTCGCTTCTCTAGCAGTACGGGTGATGGAGAACATGGCACGGGGACATGTAGACCATCTCTGATAAATTCCACCATCATGGGATCCTTCATCCATTCATTTGCAGTGTACAGGTGGCCAATATCTCTTTTTAAAGACATGAATGCAGCTATTCGGAATTTTCTATGGACAGGCTCACGTTAAAATGGAATTTCCTTAGTTTCATCGGGCTGTGGAATTGTATTGGGGTAGGCTGTGTGTGGGTAGTATATTATGGGTGAGGTTGGCCTTTTTAAGTGGTTGGACCTGCTGTTTATTTGTTGGAGCAGGTTGTTGAGTCATGGTGTTAATGGGCTGGGTGGTTGGGTTTTAGGGTTATTTGGCTGTAGGTTTGGGGAGTTTTAAGGCGTGAGCCTGTTGTAAGTGGGAGTGGGCTGGGTTATTGTAGAATGAATGGCTAGGTATATATGGGTATTTGAGTTTTGGGTCTGTTTGTAGGTTTTTGGGTTGGTTGTTTTTTTTGGAGCAACAGCTGTGAAGCAGCAAGGCACAATAAGATTTTGAGTTTTTTTTTGAGGGACATAAAGAAAACCAACTCGCTTAATGCTATACCGATGAATAATTCTGGCTTTCACGACTTTTTTTTTCGAACAAAGAACAAACTGCAAAGACTTAAGAAACAGAAAAAAAAAAAAAAGCATTTCTGCTGTGGCGTGAAGGGTTGTGGCGTGTTAGTTCAGATTGGTTTATAGGTGTTGGTCAAAAGAATTGCTTGAGCTCTGATGCCAAATTGATGTAGAATGCAACAGAACTATTATAAGAGAAGGGGAAAGGAGAGAAGAAAGATAGGAAGAAAAAGAGAGAAGAGGGAGGGATGAAGAGAGAATTTAGGGGGAGAGTATCAATTTTTATACACATCAAAGTTGTTTCTATTACAATACAAAAACGCTCTATTTCCAAGACGTTTTGTGAGCGTCTCTGAGAGATAGAAGCCCAAAAAACACCTCTGATTTTTCTTTGTTCACCTGCTGACCATATATATCGCTGGAAATGTCAAATGCACCTGATATGCATGTTAAGTTCCTAGCCATACCCTTAGAAAAAATTATAACATCATCGGCATATAGGAGATGAGTAGGAGCCAATGTTCCCCTAGCTATGACCATGGGTGTTGATGTGCCACTTCATGCCAAATTAGTCAGAGAGCGACTCAGGAATTCCACTGCAATACAAAATAGGAAAGGATATAGAGAATCTCCTTGAGGGACTCCTCTTGAGCATTTAATTACCCTTCAGGAACCCCATTTACCAAGATAGAGATAGGAGCAGATGTGAAAATAGACATAATCCAATTTGTAAGAGCGCCTCCAAATCTATAAAAAAATGAAAAGAAAAATTATAGGCTAGGCAATCATCCACTATGGGATCTTATTGAACATTAGCATTGTAGCACTCAAAAAGTCCCATACAATTGTATCAAATGCCTTTCGTATGTCATTCTTTAGCGCCAATTTTCCCCCAATGACATATTATCCAGAGCATTCATACAATTGAAAGCCAATGCACTACACTCCTTAATATGCCTTCCCTTCTGATTTGAAGTTATAATCCTGGTGACAATGCTGCCCAATCTTCTAGCTAAAGTTTTTGTGATGACCTTATAAAAGAAATTGCTGATGGCAATTGGTCTGTATAGGTCCAGGACATAGCCTCTTGTACTTTTGGAATTGATACCAAGAAGCTGGAATTAACCCCGGGGAGAATCGAGCCATTCCTAAAAAAGAACTGAATGGCCCGTGTGACATCCTACCCAATAATCTTTCAACAATCCCGGAAGAATTTACCAGTAAAACTATTGGGTAACGGAGCACTACCGGAGATGAAAAAATGGACTCCTTAACTTCTGAAGCGGTAGGGCAAGCTACAAGGAGCTGATTATATTCGCAAGATACAAGCCCAGGGATAGTGTTCTCAATGATACTGAAGTCCACGCCATTAGCAGGTGGTCCCAAGAGCAAATTTAGGAAATAGTCCACTAGACCCTTTTTAGGAAGACGCGGGTCTTCAGCATAATCCTCCCCAATGAGAATTCCAGTAATATATTGTTGTGGTTTTCGAATAGTGGCCAAACGATGAAACTATCACCCTCCTTAAGCCATATATTTATGGCCTTCCTCATCAAGTCCTTTTGAATATAAAAACTTGTAGACTGTGTATTTGATTCTAACATTGCAAATAGGAGTTTGTTCTATTATCTCTCTGCGGTGCATATAGTTTGAAGTGATATGTTGACTTCATTCACGTCATTCTGTTTTCATTTATTAGTCATCTGTGACTGTGGATGTGATATAACTTCCCTCAGTTCTTTTTATAGCATTCTTTCTTTCTTATTTTGGCTTGTGGAGCGAATCAGTTTATGCAAAAATACTAGCACTGATCTAATATTGTTTTTCATAATTGAATTTCTACTCCAACTGAGATGGATTATGGTTTTATTATCTAAGGCGCAATTGATGTTGTGTATGAAATATTATGCTTACAAAGTTCTTCGAGTTTAGTTATCACTTTTTTTGATTCTATGTTGGGCAGTCCTTTATGTATCTTAAATCTTCATCTCAATTTCAGATGAATCTGATTTCAATGTTTTCAACTTTAGGAGATTCAAAGATATAAATTAGGAGATCCGAGAACGTTTCATTATTTAAATCAATCAAATTGCTACGAGTTGGATGGGCTTGATGAATGCAATGAATATATAGCAACAAGGAAGGCTATGGATACTGTTGGAATAAGTTCTGAGGAGCAGGTATTAGATGCAGTAATTTAACAGGCAAAGGCTTCTTGCCTTCTAATACAAATTTTACTAATTCTCTTTGTTTTTCTACCTCAGGATGCAATATTTCGAGTTATTGCTGCAGTCCTCCATCTTGGAAACATTGAATTTGCAAAGGGAAAGGAAATGGACTCGTCAATGCCCAAAGATGAAAAATCTTGTTTTCATTTAAGAACTGCAGCAGAGCTTTTCATGTAATTCTTTGGTTTTTTTCTGGGGCATGCAGTAACTAGCAAGAAAAATTCCATTGTCTCTCTTAAAAACTTAGTGCCTAAAACTTCAGTATTTTGTAGGTGTGATGTGAAGGCTTTAGAGGATTCGCTGTGCAAGCGTGTAATTGTAACTCGTGATGAAACCATCACCAAATGGTTAGATCCAGAAGCCGCTGTTGCCAGTAGGGATGCTTTGGCTAAAATTGTCTACTCTAGGTTGTTTGACTGGTAAGCTTCAGTATCATGCTTGAAAAAGATTTGCATCACATAAACACTCAAGACATGTCCCAGCTTATATAGTTTTCTTTAGTTGTATACTTACATATTGATTTTGTTAAAAATCATGATTTTTGCTCTTTTACCATTATTGTGCAGGCTTGTAGACAAGATCAATAGTTCGATAGGTCAAGACCCGAACAAAAAAAGTTTGATCGGGGTGCTGGATATCTATGGATTTGAGAGTTTCAAGACTAACAGGTGCTTAACTGGTATGCTCTATATTTGTTGATGACAAGATCTGGTCTGTTCTGGTGAATCAAGTAAAGATTTTCTCACGAGTTGAAGCATATTTACTTTTCTCTAACCCTCTTTTAGCTCTTTTATGGCTAGGCAGTTCCAATATTTCATGCTACAGGACACGGTTTGAGATGAGGACATAATTTCATCATATAACTAAATTCAGCTAGTTTTGAATATATAATTCTTTGGGTGGGGGCAACCAGTGCACTAAAGTCTACTCTACTGTAATGTGCCTATTCCGTGAATAATCTTTCTTTATGCTTTCTGGTCATAACAACTGAATTTCTTTGGCTAGTTTTGAATATATAGTTTTTTGGTCGCGGCAGGGGGCAGCCAGTGCACTGATTTCTACTTTTCTGTTCCTATTCTGTGAATAAGCTTTCTTTCTGCTTTTGTGGTCATAACTGACTTGCTTTCTCAATTTCATGTATGTGACCTCATGATCTCTTTTTATCGTTGCTTAGTGAAAGAAAAAAATATTAATTCAAAATTTGAGATGCTGCGTCTGAATACCTCTCATACTTTGTTACTGCATTTGAAGATTCGAAATAGTCATTGTTCTCGTCTTTTGAAATGCGAACTAGCTCATGCCATTATTATCTCCCATTTGGGAGGGAATAATGATAGGCCACCATAGAATTTTATGAATGAACCTTCCCTCCCTACCTGATGCAAACTCCTGGTTGACCCACTATTTTGAGTGATGTCTAGGGTACTTGAGTCAGAGAAGCGCTGTTTCCTGCATTTTGAATCCTGAATAGTTTAACGTCAGTGCATTATTTGACTTGTTCATTGACTTGAGATGTGATTATTTTGCAAATGTTTTTAGTAAACCACTGATTTCATTAACATTGCATATTTCTACAGTTTTGAACAATTTTGCATAAATTTGACCAACGAGAAGCTTCAGCAGCACTTCAATCAGGTTTCTCATGGATTCCTTATTCTTGATTGCTGAATTTTACTTGCTCCTTGTCGTGCAATTTTGTGAAACCCATTCCCTTATTTGACAGCATGTTTTCAAAATGGAGCAAGAGGAGTATACGAAAGAGGAAATCGACTGGAGCTACATTGAGTTCATCGACAATCAAGATGTTCTAGATCTCATCGAAAAGGTTCTGCTGACTGTGATGTTAATCTCAAGTTTTTCTTTCAACTGCTATTTAACGTCTTTCACTAAATAAAGTTGAAGAAAAATGGTACCTCGTTCTCTATGCAATAGTCCTGCAAATATACTCTTGTTACTGTGAAATTTGGTTTAGACTTCCTAGAGTAACGCCGTACTAATGTAGGGTATTTCATCCCTTCGTCCGAAGCTATAGCTCATGGAGGAGGTGCAATTCAACTCTATATCTCCCAGAGTCAAGTTTGGGAATCCACTAGCACCCCAAGCCTACTCTCTTTGGGCCCATCCCGTTTCAAGCATGCTCCTACATTATATAACACCATATGATAAAAATGCTACAATATTGACTGAATAAAGGACTTCCTACTTCAATACTATTGACTTCAATTTCTGCGCGGACATGTGGCCAACAGTATCCCGGCCACCTCAAGGTCATCGGTCGAGAAAAAGGTCGGGCGATCGTTTGCACTCCGACAATAAGTCAATGGTTAGACGAGAGAGAATGAGGGCAAGAGACTGGAGAGAAGAATTTGATTAGAGTTAGAATGATATTATCTTGTGTGTGAAATTTAGAGGTATCAAGATGGATGGGCCGACCAAACCTGTGAAAATCGGTCCGGATCGA
>CAIGRT010190603.1:0-17219 GCA_903798405.1 Fraxinus platypoda | reverse complement strand
GTGTGAGTGGACAACTTGCCCAATTAGAGTCACAGAAGGCAGATATCTGAAAGCTACAATTGGATGAGAAGAAGAGTCCATAACCCGGGGTAGTTTTCAAATAGCGGAGCAAGCGATGAGCAGCCTGTAGATGAGGCTGTCGAGGAGTGTGCATGAATTGGCTCAGAATGTTGATAGAAAAGGTTATATCCGGTCAAGATATAGTCAAATAGATCAAATGACCAATCAATCGTCTATATAAGCTAGGATCATCCAAAAGATCACCATCCGAGTCATTAAGCTTGCAATGTTGTTCCATGGGAAAATAAGCAGGGCGAGAGTTGAGTTGACCAGAATCAGAAAGAATGTCCAAAGTATATTTTCTTTGATTGATAAAGATGCCTTTAGGAGATCGAGCAACTTCAATCTCTAGAAAATACTTGAGATCACCAAGATCTTTGATTTTGAAGGTCTGTGCAAGATGCCGTTTGATAGAGTTGACGGCAGAGATGTCATTACCAGCAACCAGAATATCATCAACATAGATAAGAACGACAGTAAATGTTATACCCTCGGTATTGGTGCAAAGGCTGTGATCAGCTGCAGATTGACTAAAACCTGCAAGGATGAGAACATGAGATAATTTCGAGTACCATTGACGTGAGGCTTGTTTGAGACCATATAATGATTTATGTAGGCGACAAACGCGTGTCTCCCCCTGGCGACAATATCCAGGTGGTGGTTTCATGTACACTTCTTCATCAAGATCACCGTGAAGAAAAGCATTGTGAACATCTAGTTGTTGAATAAACTAATGTTTAGCTGCAGCTATAGCAAGAAGACAACGAATAGTAACAAGTTTAGCCACAGGAGCAAATGTGTCATTGTAATCAAGACCTTCTACCTGAGTGAAACCCTTGGCAACTAAACGAGCTTTATGACGTTCAATAGAACCATCTGCACGCAATTTTGTTTTATAAACCCATTTGCAACCAACGGTTTTCTTACCAGGGGGAAGATGTTCAAGGGTCCACGTGTTATTGGCTTCAAGGGCTTGAATTTCAGAAGCCATGGCCTTTTGCCAATGAGGCTCAAGAATAGCTTGAGAGTAAAGAACAGGGTCCCGAACATTTTTGGAGATAGAAGAGAGAAAAGCAAAATGTTTTGGACTAAAGAAACAATAAGAAAGAAAATTAGGTAAAGAGTGAACCGTACCTGAGAAAGACTGGGAATGAGATGATGAACGTGGTCCCTCTGGAGGTAGATCTGAGTAAATGTAATCCTGAAGATATGTGGGGCGAGTGATTGTGCGGTGAGGTCTAGGTGATGGGGGGAAACAGTGGCGGGTTCTAAGGAGTTGGTAGATCCATCATTATCTGGTGGTGTTGTTTGGGGAGATGAAGTGGGAGAGCCATGTTCATCATCTGGTGGTGTTGCTTGGGGAGATAAAGTGGGAGAGTCACGTGTATCATAGGTTGAAGGTAAGATAGTATGAGTTATATCAAGGGACTGCGTAGTGTCTGGGAAGGTGTGTGGTGGTGGGGCATCTGAGGGTTTCTTGATGGTAGCAAATGGAAATGTAGATTCTACAAAGCGGACGTCACAAGATAGGAATATCTTCTTGGTTTGCAAGTCATAGACACGATAGGTGTGTGGAGTTTGAGAGTAGCCTAGGAAGACGCATGGTGTGCCACGAGGAGAGAACTTGTCCCGATGAACATTTAAAGTGCGTGCATAACAAAGACATCCAAAGACACGCAAGTGATCATAAGTGGGAGATTTGTTGAAAAAGAGGTCATAAGGAGTCTTGTTATTAAGAGAAGGAGTTGGTATCCGGTTAATTAAATTTCATCGTCATTCATACGTTTCACCATATAAGGAAATTGGTAAATGTGCATGAAAGCGAAGACATCGAGCCATATTTAACAGGTGACGATGTTTTCGTTCAGTTACCCCATTTTGCTGGGGTGTTTCAACACAAATACGTTCATGAATGATGCCATGGTCAAGGAAAAATTGTTGCATATGATGAGAGAGAAATTCTTGTCCATTATCTGACCGAACATGTTTGACAGGACAATTAAATTGTGTGTGGATCATTTTAATAAATGTAGTCAGACATGTAAATGTTTCGGATTTAAAGCGGATGAGGTATACCCAAGTAACACGTGAAAAATCGTCAACAATTGTAAGAAAATAATGTGCACCAGTTGTAGAGGGTGTGGAATATCCGCCCCAAATATCACAATAAATCCGACTAAAAACAAAAGTATTTTTATTTTCGACCAGTTTGAAGGGGAGGCGTGTATGTTTGCCTCGAATACAACTGTCACAATTTTTAATTTTATTTGAATCACATAAAAAATTTGGAATGCAAGAATTGGAAGGATGACCTAAACAAAGATGCCAGAGGTCAGGTATGGATGCAGGGTCTGTCGTGATTTGAAGTGCAGTTGGATTAAATGGTTTGAAATGATAGAGGCCTCCACGTTCTTCACCCATCCCAATCAGTTTCCTCGTGTGTTGGTCCTGAAATAAACAAATAAAAGGGGAAAAAATGATAACACAATTAGACGATTTAGTGAGTTGACTGACTGAGATTAAATTAAAATTAAAATCTGGAACAAAGAGAACGTTATAAAGGCATAATTGGGGGGAAATATAAATATGACCCATATGCGTGACTTGGGCCGTGGAGCTCGTAGGTAAAGTAAGGGATTGACAATGGGCCCAAACACGTGTGGCTTTGGGCAAATTGGAGATGCAGGATATGTGGGCTGAAGTCCCACTATCTATTATCCAAGGGATTGGGGAAATTGAGGGAGAGATACCAGAGAAGGCAGAGAGTGCGTTGGTGCTGGGTTACAAAAGCTCCATCAATTGTTGGTATTGCTCGTTAGATCTAACTAGGGATTGCACTCGTTGAGGAATGAATTGAGGTACTGGACACCATGTTCCCTGAAGGTGTTCGATTTTTGCCAAAAGCTGATCGCAGGGGCTGCTTTGGTTTATTAATGTTCCAATGAGTAGGGTAACCAATGATTTCGAAGCAAGAGGACTCTGAATGGCCATCCCTTCCACATTTAGTGCATTTTTTACCATTGCGAGAACGGGACCCAAGATTGGTTGTTCGTGTGACAGCCATGGCGGTAGTTTCGGGGTTGGGTAGCAAGGGAATTTGTAAACTACGTTGAGTTTCTTCTTGATGAATGGTGGCATATGCTTTGGTGATTGTAGGTAGAGGGTCCATGGCTAGGATTTGGCTTCTGGTGTTGCTGAAGGTGTCATTTAGACCCATGAGGAACTGGAAGAGCTGTTCGGTATTTGCAGTGTTCTGGTCATTTTGTCGAGTTGAGCATGTGCAGTTGCTGGGTTCAGTGAGAGTATGTAACTCATCCCAGAAGCCTTTGATGGTGTTGTAGTAAGATGTGACTGTCATGGAGTCTTGGCGGAGATTAACGAGATCCCGTTTGAGACGATATAGGCGTGGGTTGTTACTTTGAGAGAAACGATGCTCTAAATCAGTCCATATGGCTGATGGATTGTCACAGTAGATCAACCTTTGACGGAGAGATTTGTTGATAGAGTTAAGTAGCCAAGAGAGAACCATGTCGCAACACCTCTCCCACAATGTAGCTATCGAAGCATCTGTAGGTTTCTTGAGAGAGCCATCAACAAAAACTAATTTATTTTTGGCATTGAGAGCCATTCGCATGGAGCGACACCATGTGGGATAATTATCACCGGTTAGAAGTTCTGGGACCAAGATAGCCCCTGGATTATCGGCGGCGGTTAGGAAGTAGGGTGAGGTGAGGTCACTAATAAGCTGAGAAGGCGTTTGCACTGTCGTTTGGGTGTTGTTTTCAGCCATTGTGAAAAAAAAAATTTGGCAGAAGTTAGAGATCCCAATGATCAGTTTGCTCTGATACCATAATAAAGTTTCACACATAAAGACGTTGATGAAGGTAAACTGTAATAATTCACTTCATATGCTTTACAATGATTGTGTATACATTTATAGGTGAGAATTCAAGCTATACATAGTAAATGGAGCCTGTGATGGAAATAATCTGTAAATGGAAAGTTTTAGCTTGATTTCTGTGATCATATAATTTGCTTGATTGCTGGTGTGCTGTGATTGCTGCCGTGATTGGTGGTGTGCTGTAATATAAAGAATTACAAAATATTTGAATATCCACTAAAGTTGACACGTTTGCAAGGACATTCTCTGCTACATTATTAAAATGTTGAAGACTACAGTGTCTAGAATTAAAGATTAGGGATTCATTTTCACATTTGTAAAAGTTACATAACTCAACTACAATTTTTTAAAAGTAACAAAAATATGAGTGAGCAACGATGAGACTGAACAATATCGAGTGATCATTATTAACATTAGTGAAATCATTATCAATGACCAATTTGAAATTTTGCACGTACTTCGCTATTGAAATTAACTCGTTCAATTATAATTGCGAAATGCTGCATCTCTCTTAAGTGGTTAAAGTATCAAAGATTCGCGTTATTACTTGCTTAATCATACTACATGAACATAATGTCACATGACATTTCATCATTATATTGTTTTAAACACAGTCAGCTTTTCTACACAATCATCACCCACCACGGGGTCTTTCGTCATTGCATCTGACCAGATTCTTCTGACAAAGTAGCATTATTCTTTCTTGCTCTGTTAGGAGAAAAATTAAAAAGTTCAAATGGTTTTGAAATAATAAATTTAAGATAAATGATCTACTAAGCATTAATGACATGACTCATAAACTATTGATGGACAAATTTATGGTGAATTTAATGATCTCAATTAAATTTGTTATCCACCAATGAATTAATATGACATGTCACTGATTTAGTAGATAAGTTCTCATTATTTCAATGACTTAAATAATTTCTCCCACCTTTTTACGAAATTTAAGATATGCTCAAAGAAAATTTACTATAAAGTGGAGATGTAAAAGTAGATCACGCCGTTCTGATAAAGAACTGTTCATTGAAACAAGATACTGAAAACAAGATGAAGTAGAATTACGAATAATATTAATCTAGGCTTATGTTTATATATATATGATTCTATTAAAACCAACATGAAACTTGGAAACATTAACCAATCCATTCTATATTGTACATCATTTTTTGATCGAAAGACATTAGTTTTCTGAAATTCTGCATTATCTACTTCCATATTAGGCTTAGGCCTATAACACACATTAAGATTGGGAAATATAAGCAGATAAAAGAGCACCTAAAATGTTTTGATAGTGTAAAAAAGAAAACCGGATTAATCAAGCCAACCAAGAAAAGATGCTCGAAACAAGAAAAAGAAGTTATGAAATCCAGGCTTCAGTTTCTATATATGGTTATAATGAACCATCATTAAACTTGGAAATAATTGTACAATATTTTCTGAAACTTTGAAATATTAGGGGTTGTTCTCTTCGTATTTCAATTTTTAGTTTTTAGTTTTGAATTCATTTTGGGTTTTGTGTTTTGAGTGTCCATTTTGAAATTGTTGAAAATGCGTTTTTTTTTGTCATTTTGAAAAATTGTTTTCAAAAATAAAAAAAAATGAAGTTTTGGCTTGGTTTTAACTGAAAACAGCCAAAACGACTTTTTTGGCGTTTTCCGTTTTCTTTGTAAATTTTAAACTCATTTTTGGAAATTCGTTTATGAAAATAGGTAAGTAAACGTGTTATCAGTGTTTTCGAAAACTGAAAATTGAAAATGGCATGAAAACAGCAAAGAGAACATGTCCTTAGTTTCCTTGTTGGGTTTAGAATAATAACAAACATTAAAGATTTTTTTAGATTATAAGATAATCAAATTTCATTTTTTAACCACATTTCATTGGACTCACTACTTTTATAGATAATCATTAAAGATTATAACAAACATTAAAGATTTTTTGAGATTATAAGTAATCAAATTTCATTTTTAATCAAATTTCATTGGACTCACTACTTTTATTCGCTATTTAACAACACATTTCATAAGATTCATCATCATATAATCTTAAACAGCTATGTCAAACAGGGTTGATGGAAATCTTATTAAATTATTATATTATAAATTTTCACATTTAAATTTTTATTTTAGAAAAAATTATTAAAATATTTACTACATTTTCCATGAATTTATTATTTATAGTTACTAGATTTTCTAGGATTTGATTAGATGCTTCCTACTTAGAATATATTTTTTTAAACCCTATATAAATTGACTTATACATTGTAATATAAACAACTTTGAGAATGAAATAAAAATACTCTCTCTCTCTCTCGTAAATTCTATTTTGTCATTCTAATTCTTCACATTTTTTTCTTCCTCCTTCTACACCCCTCCTTCTCTTTTTCCCTCATTTCCCTTCTTTTTCTCCTTTCCCTTCTCTTCTTACACTACTCTCTTCTAGTTCTTGTTCAACAACGTCCGTCTTTGATTTTTCTTTGACCAAACTTGATTATATTTATTTATTAGATTATCTACGATTTGATTAGATATTTCCTACTTAGAATAAGTTTTTGAACCCTATATAATGGGGCTTATTCTTTATAATAGAACAACTTTCAAAGTGAAATAAAAATAATTCATCTCTCTTAAATTCTACTTCGATATATCTAATTCTACTTTCCTTACTATCTTCATCCTACCTCCCCTTCTTCTCTTTCCCTTCCTTTCTATTCTTCTTCCCTTTCCCCTTCATTTTTTTCCCCTCTCTCTTCTAGTTCTTGTTCGACTACATCCATCATCAATTTGGTATCAGAGCAAGTCATTTTCAATTTGAACACCCAAATCCTTAGCCACCTTCAACTACCTAAATAATTTCCCAACCAATAGAACAAAACTGATGAAATTCAACCAGTAAAATAAGGATTTGATGTCCTATGGTCGGTTTCTTTATTTGGTTAGAAAGAAAGATTGTCCTCCATGACTAAAAAGTTGTAGTCTATCTCATCAGAGTTAATTTCTCTTAGTTGGGAAGAAATGAAGGAAATCTTATTAAATTTTTTATATTTTATATTTTTATTTTGGAAAAGGTTTATTTACTATATTTTCTAGGATTTTATTATGTTTATTTATTAGATTCTTTAGGATTTGGTTATATGTTTCCTACTTAAAATATATTTTTAAACCCTATGTAAAGGTCTTATACATTGTAATAGAAACAACTTTTAAAATGAAATAAAAATCTTCATCTCTCTTAAATTCTACTTCCATCGGTATATTTTTCTTCTACCTCATCCTTCTTCTCTTTTCCCCCTTATTTCTATTCTTCCCCATTTTTTCCTTCTGTTCTCACCCTTCTCTTTTCTAGTTCTTGTACTTCTACAATTGTAGTCAATTTGGTGTTAGAGCAAGTTGCTTTCCTTTGGTCAAACAAATTTTGTGTTCACATTTAAAATTTGTACACCCATGTGTTAGTTTTGATACTTTGAGCAAATTAATTAACTTGAATTGCATACCTGCATTCTATATTGATTCTAACCGAAAGTTCAAAATTTTTGTTGAGGCAAAATTGACAAGGTCATCATTTTAATCTATTAAAAGAAATACAAACCCACTTGATTTAATTCATAGTGATGTATGTGATTTAAAATTTATAAAAACAAGTGGTGGCAACAGTTACTTCATCACTTTTGTCGATGGTATAAAAAACATATTGTTATTTGTATCTCCTTAAAATTAAGGACGAAATTATAAAGAAATTTGTCCTCTATAAAAATGAAGTTGAAAATCAATTAAATAAGAAAATTAAGGCGTTGAGAAGTGATCGAGGTAGTGAGTATGAAGCATCATTTGCTGAATTCTATGCACAACACAAAATCATACATGAAATCATAGCACCTTATTCACCTCAACAAAATGGTGTTACTTAACAAAAAAAAAAAATGTCATACTTTAAAATAAATAATGAATACAATGTTAGTATGTTATATGTTACCTCAGAACATATGAGGAGAAGTTTTGTTGCCGAAAAATTATTTTTCAAATATGGTATCCTGAAAAACATAAATAAAATAGCTCATATGAGTTATGGAAAGGAAAGAAGTCTTCATATAAATACTTACAAGTGAGGTGTGTCTTGTCAAAGTGGTGGTACCTACACAAAAAAGGTGAAAATAAGTCCAAAAATCATAGATTGCATGTTCATTGGTTATGTACATAACAGTAGTATTTGTCGATTTCTTGTATAAGTCAAAAATCTCAGAATACACAAAAACATGATAGTAAAATCCAAAAATGCTTCGTTCTTTAAATATATATTTGATAGCCCAAGAATAATAACCAAGAGGAGGTGAATTAGTTTTTGAAACTTTTTTGAAAGATAGTTTCATATTAAGTCACCAATACATTGATCAATCAAGTAATAATCGTAAACAAAAATTAAGTAAAAGAGTAGAGAAGATGCAAACGATATATTTATGGAGGTTCGATCCAAACCAATTATCTACATCCTCCATTACCAAGCTCTATGTCACGAGTAAGGCCTTTTCAATATATTGATTGACTTATGCTGCAATTAAAACTCTTACAATGCTTTTGATAACGTACAAATAAGGAGCATCGATCCTTATACAATTTGAACTTTCAAGGGACCTCAATTTGTCCCAAAGATTTAAAGAAATACTTTTACAATGAAATTTCTTTCCTAATAAATGATAACAATAAATTAAATACCAAGTGAGACTAACACTTCAATGAATTAAAATAAATGATAGTTGATAGCTTAAGTGTTAGATGAGAAACTTTGATGGATATAATGATTTAAAAGTTTGATTCAATCAATCTAAATTTTCAATATGAAGAAATAAATAAATATAATGTAACTTCAAATATTAGCTCAAAATATTTCTCTCTTTAACGTACTTGAAAGACGTTAATATTGATTGCAAAAGATAACCTATTTATGGAAAGCAATTTGCAAAACTTTCTATTAATTTGGATGAGAGATCGATCAAACAATAAAAGTTTGGATGACCGAAAATATAGCCGTTGGACAGCAGGTCGGAAGTTAGAACGGTCAAATTTTGAATCGTTACAATTTCGATCAATCGATTGACCGGCTAAACCGATCGGTTTATTGGTTCGCCAGACTAGTTGTCTTGGTTTGTTCCAACCCGAATAATTTGAAAAAAGTGAAACTTTGGAAAGTGCTTTAAACTAGTTTTTCAAATGTAAATGATATTTTAGATATATGATCTAAGTTGAAATATCATTTTGAAAAATAATTTTACCTTTGATCCAAATGATATCAAAATATTTTTGGGTGCATAAAATAGTTTTTGAACTTTTATCATTCATTCCTAAATATCGAAGTATTTGTTCCTTTACATTGGGTCTAAAAAACCCAGTCTCTGATAATTGTTTGAAGTTTGGCTCCTAGGTTCTCGTTTTGATCTTTCTTTAATGTTTGACTTTTAAGCTATTGTCTTGAAGGATTTCATCTTGATTGCTTGGAAAACTTGACTTCGATCTTGACATTCTTTGTGAGTCTGATTTGTAATGATAGTCTTAATTTTGATCTTTTGGTTATGATCGATTTACCATTGAATGATTTGAAGATCTTTTGGTTATGATCTTTTGGTTATGATTTCACAAAATACTCTGATCCTTGAAGTATAGTCAGCACTGGAGCATTCACTAACTTCTGCTTCAGTTCCTCAAAAATATGTTCACATTTCTTTGTCCAATCAAACATTGCACCCAAAAAGCTAAGAATTTCTCCTACATTGGTTGGCCTTGACCAATTTAATACTGCCTCCACTTTGCTTGTAACAACCTCTATGCCTCGGGCGGTAACAACATGTCCAAGCAATGTTACCCTTTCCAACCAAAACTCACATTTCTTGAACTTGGCATAAAGTTTTCCTTACTCCGAGTACTATTCTTAAGTGTTCATCATGCTCCTCATTACTTCTTAAGTAGATCAAGATATCATCGATGAACACGATAACAAATTGATCAAGGTATTCGTGGAAGACAAAATCCATCGAGACTCAGGAACGTTAGTGAGGCTAAATGGCATAACTAAGAACTCGCAATGGCCATATCGAGTTCTATAGGTTGTCTTCGAGATGTCACCCGCCTTGATTCTTAATTGATGGTAACCATATCTCATGGACAACACCACTATATCCTGAAGTTGGTCAAACAAGTCCTCAATCCTGGAAAGATGATACTTATTCTTGATAGTGATTTTGTTCGATTCTCTATAATCAATGCACATTTTCATCGAGTTATCCTTCTTCTTAACAAATAGAACTAGTGCTCACCATGACAAAAGAATGGGATGCATAAATCCTTTTTCTAACAATTCTTCTCTATGTGCCCTTAGTTCCTACAACTTTTTCGGCACATCCTATAACGAACCTTAGAGAAGGGTGCAGAGCCAGGGTGAGAATGATTGTGAACTCTACCTCTTATCATGGCACATGCCAGGCAATTCTTCAAGAAAAGCTTCTAGATATTCTGTACCACCCTAACATCATTAACTGTTAATTCATTATTTTTCTGATTTCCTGTCATCGATATCAGGAATCCTACACTATCTTATAATTGTAAGATCATTTATACTTTCAACTTAGAAATGACGCGGGGGTAAGGGTCCTGTTATAAATAATTAAATTGCATGTTCTCCTGGTCTTAGGAAGACAACTTCTTTCTCAAAGTAAAGAATTGTGGAGTGGTTCTTGGATAGCGAGCACATCCCAAGAAATCACATCAAATTCGTTCATATCTATCATATACAACTCCATTTCCAATTATCGACCATCAATTTATGTCCTTATGTTTTAACTATGTGATCAGTGTTCAACATATTTCCCAAGGGGATAGACACTACTAAAAGAATGTGATTCAACCACCACACCCAATTTATGTACGAACTTAAGGGATATAAAAGATGGGTTATGCCAGAATCTATCAATACATAAGCTAGTAAGTCAGATATGTGGACGTTACCTGCCTAACATTTCGACTATAATCCTCATCTTGCTCTGTCAATGTAAATATCCTTCCCTGCCTCTAGTTACATATCTCTGCCTCTGTTGTGCACTACCTTGTTTATGTTGTATATTCCCTTGTTAATTTTGGACATTCTCATGTTTCTGTTATCTATTCCCAAGTTGTTTGTTCTTAGGGCAAAACATGGTGATGTGTCCTCATTCTCCACACCATAAACATACATTTGTCTCTAAAGAGACAAGCTCTCTAATAGTGCTTTTAGAACTTGCCACAAAGCGAAAAGCTCTTACAACCATCTTTAGACGAATCTCCTTTACCCTTTTTTTAGGAGTTATGATTTTATTTGCCCTTATTATCCACCCACTTTCATTTCTCCATTTGCCCATACTGCTGATTATTCTTTCTACTAACACGCCCTCTGAAATCTACCAATTGTACTTTTTCTAACACCTCATGGTAAGTTCCCAATTCAAGCACTACCACAGCTTGTCTTAGATCTTCACCCAAACCCTATTCGAAACGTCCTGCCTTTCCCTCCTCTGTGTCCATAAAAGTAGGGATATAATGAGATTAGTTTTCAAACTTGTGCTCATATTCGATCAATGACATTGAGCCCTGTGTCAACATGACAAACTCATCTTTATTTCGATTTCAGACACTTATGGGGTAATACCTCTTCAAAAAGAATTCCTTGAACTCGTTCCATGTCTAGATATAACCGCAAACCCTTGACCTCACAGTGGAGTCCCATTAGCGTCTAGCACCTTTTTGCAGCATAAATGTTGCACATATAACTCTTTTGGGATCCGAGCAACCAATGAGTTCAAAGATCTTCTCTATACCTGCCAGTTAGTCATTTGCTTCTAAGGGGTCTGTGCTGTCACCAAAAGTGAGGGATGCTATTTCTTGAATTGCTCTACAACTATAACAATGGTTCTGGTATTTGCTACCACTTTCTGATGCTACTGATGTTAGGGTGACTAGGTGGTGGTGTCGGCTGACGAGGTGGTGGTGGTATCGGCTGTCGAAGAGGTGGTGGTGCTAGCACCGTATCTTGGGTAAATGCTAGTATCACGATGAGAAATTGTTGGGCAAATTGTGGTTCGATCGCAATATGTTGAGGCTATTCGGGTTGTTGGGATTGTTCATTTCTATTGTTTGTTCTCTTACCTCGGGGTGCCATAACCTTAAATCAAACATAATTAAAGAAATTAAAGACTGAACGAGAAGAGATCAATAACATTTTTTTATTCATAAGTTTTGAAAATTCGTATATGAAAAAGGATCGCAAGGCATACCAAGTGTCTATGCTAAAATGGAAAATCCTATACTTAAAGCAAAATTCTAAATATAACATCAATGAATATGGTCTAATAATTCTTCCCAGCACTCTATTCTTGATTTTCCTTAGGGTCCACTTCTTCTTTTGAAGACATCAAGGTGTAATTTATAATGTTACCCTTACTATCAACCTTTGATATTTCTAGATGACTAGTGTAAAGAGGCGGATCACACTGGCAGTAACGATGATGATCATGCTCATACCCATCAGACCTCTCAATATCATCTTCAATGTTAATGGCCCGTCTCTCTCTAAGATTGGCAATCAGTAGTTAGGTAGATATCTAATGGTCGAACAGTACATCGATCCATTCAGCAAAATCCCTCTAGTAAATCTTAAAGGTCCTAAGGAGAAAACGGCCTCATCTTAATGAAAATTGTGTCCATTAGTCTCGTCCCTCGACAGATCATCTCTATGGCATCCAAATGTTTTATCAGGTTGAAAGTTGTATCCCACTTATAAGTCCTAAGAAGGTGTAGAACTTTGAATTATTCCTTCTCCTGATTCTCTCTCTCTTATAGCTTGACCGGGTTCTCTAGTCATCTACAAAAGGCGTAATGGAACTAATCAAAACATCGATTCAACTTGAAATTTCCAAAATTAGGACTTTCCTAATCTAGAAAATTTTCAAATTAGAAGTTTCTAACTATACAAGTTCCCCAAATTAAGATTTTACCATCCTAAATTTAGAGTGAATTTATTGATTGTAATAGTGATTTCATTTTGTTGATTTGTATAACGAGCATCTAAAAGACTTCCAAGTGAGAAGGGAGTGACAATGAACCACTCAAATTCCAAACACTCATTAGAAAGGTTAGGTCTTTTTGACAAAGTCTTTCAATTTTGCGAACACAAATTCAAAAAAATTCGAACAATGGATAGACATAGAAGTATCTAATAGTATAAATCTTCTTAGTTAAATAATTCTTAATCTACACATCCTACTTAAAGGTTTTCCCGGAATAATAATAATTCTTATGTTAATTCCACACACACACACACACACGTCTTACAATTTCATGAAAATTCATGTTTCACATAATAAGAAAGATTCATAAATAACATGGCATTTAAAATGACAAATATGAATGAATAAAAAATATATAATTACAATGGCGTAGCGAGGTTGTGACTTAAAACCATTTAATTTCAAAAAATAAATTTCAAATGTCTACAAAACCAATTAAAACTCGTACTTTGACACCAACTGTGATGACCCGAGTTCTAGTGATTTGAGTGCCATTAAAATTGTATCTTGAACAAAAAAAAAATGATTTGATTTCTAGACTTGAAACTTTATTAAATAAATTCATGCAAATAAACTGAGTCAAGCCTAAACTAAAAGAAGGGACATCAAATAAAGAATTTTCTAAAAGTTTAAATAAAGGTTTAAATCAATATTAAATAAGTTCTTAAATAAAAAAATATAAGCCTGGTAAGTCACTTTGCACTTGTCACTTCCCCAACCCTCTCATGCCTCGATTGATACGAACTATTAATTTTCTGAAAGGAGAATGAGGGGTGTGAGATAAAATCTCAATAAGTATATAAGTACATGGGTTAATATTTTGTACAGAATTTGAGAAATTTCATACATACGTAGGAAGACACAAACATCTATACCAATATAGATGGTATGAAATTTCAAGCGTAGCGCTACTATACTTCGTTCTAATCTGAGAACATACATAAAGGGCCCATAATCAAAGTTCCATAAACATAAAGTACACATATAAGCCTATTACCATGTAAAAGCACTTATACACTTACATGTATCTTGTGGGAGTGATAAGAGAATTACTGAAATGTATTGGTGAGTTCAACCCTTAACTCATGTGCTAATGAATATAGTATATTTGTGTTTGTGTGTATTTCAAAGAAAAATGAATGTATTTGAAAACAGAACATATAATACCTATTTATAGGGACCACTATGCTCTGAGAGTTCTAATCCAATGCAACTTTGAATTTTAAAAATAATAAAATTTTATCATTATCTCAACCGTATTCTGTTAATGGGATATGATAATAATTTTTTTTAAAAAGATAACATTATCTCAATAATTCTATAAAATTAAATAAAGTAGAGATGAATTTACAATATTATCTCAATCATTTAAATTTAAATTTAATCAGAATAGATAAATTTAAAACAGTACCTCAATTATCATTAAAATTAAATAAGTTTATAACAACTTGGTCTTAAGCTCAAAAGAAAAAATAAAACAAAGGGTGTGGGCTATCATTCCAACTAATGGAGTTTTAAGTGATTAACCATACTAAAATATTAATCGTGTCTATTTGTACGATCAGCCGAAAAATAAACTAATAAAATTAGCCCCATGGGTATGGGTATTACATGTTTGCTTTCAAAGTGTAACCTCTTTTTGGTCAAACAACTAAAAGCTACTTATATATCTTTATTACAAAAACTATATGTAACGTTTAGAAGAGAAGAATTAGATGTTTTAACAATTTTATTTCAAAAATTCTTTATATCCAATTCCTCCTTTATCCAAAACACATTTTTGTTCAAAAGCATCAAGTCAAAAATTTTCTTTCCTTTAGTAAACTTGTAAACAATTTTAATCAAATCTACAATCTTTTCTTTTAAAGAAGAATTCTCTTTAATCAAAGGATTACGCTCAACTCTTTCTTTTTCAAGATTGTTTCGTGTTTCCAAAAGTTTCTTTACTTCATTTTTCAATAAAGAATGTTTCTTTTTTAGAATAGAGTGTTTTAGAGCAAGTTTTTCAAAATTTTCAAAAATTTCATCATAAGAGGTAGATAATTTGTATTATGAACACTTGTCATTTGAATTGACCTCATTTTCGATAGTCATGAAGCACATATTGGCAACTTCCTCTTGATTCTTATTTTCTTCATAATCTTCATCATCACTCTCATCACATGTTGCTTGAAGTGCTTTCTTCTTTATGAATCTTCTCTTATTAGGACAATCGATTCTTTTATGATCAAATTTGTGACAATCATAGAAAACTATCTTTTTACTCCTTTTCATCATTTTGTTCTTTCTTTTAGAGTCGTCGATTGTTATAAAAATCTCTCCATTTCTTGACCAGAAGAGCTAAGTCATCAAGTTCTCATCATTCATATTTATACTTGAAGAACATTCATCATTTGTTGATTTTAAAGCAATTTGATGCTTTGGAGGTTCCTTTGTTTCCATTTCTTTGCCTTTTCTTATTTTTTTTTTCATTTGTCTCACCATGATTTTGCTCATATGTTATCAACGTTCCATAGAGCTCTTCCAATGAATTTATGTTGACATTTTTGGTGTTTCTATCAACATTCTCAATGAGCTCCAATCGTCCCAGAAAGAGACCTAAACAGTAACATTGTCGCTAGCATGTCACTAGGACTTCACTCGAGCAACAACCCGTCGCTCGCCTTTCGCTCGAGCTACAGGGTTTCCCGAAAAATTTTAAGGCTTTTTATCCTGCTAATTCAACCCCAAAACCTAAACTATAAATACCAAACACCTCTGAACTGTTTCTATGAGGTTGATAATTAAAGAAAACTCATATTACTTATTATCCTCTTGTTCCAATTCATCTATAAGCTTTCAACCTTCAAAGCGTGATTTGTTCTTGGCATTCAAAACATCAAAACCACTTAATCCAAATCTAAATTGCTACTTCCTATACATCTATCAGAGATCTGAAGATCAAGAAAATGTGACTGGAGTTCTAGTTGTTGGAGAACGCGGAGTTCTTTGTTGATCCACAGGAGCTAGATGAATATATAAAGTCGAGAGTTGCTGCAGGAGTGAACAATCCATGAGGGCTTTGAAAACTGCAGCTGGGAGTTGGTGCAGAAGCACGCAATCCAGGAGAGCTTGGGAATTGCAATCAGGAGGTCAGAAAGTACTAGTGGTAGCCATGTTTGGCGGACTACAGGCAGACAATCCACTGGCGGACTGTAAGTTCATAATTCGTTTATAGCGGATTTCTGACTGGGAAAGTGCCAGGAGTTTTTATCTAGTTGGGGCTTCTCCATGATCATTCCCTGTGTTTGTTTATTGCTTCATAACTGCGGTATTTCAATATAGGATAAATTGAACTGTTTGATTAACCATCTAGGGTCCGTTTGATTGCAAATGTAGAAAATGGGTGTAAAGAAAATATTTATAGGGAATTGATTTGCCTAAAAATTGTTTTACTATGAATTGTAATTAATTGTGTTTGATTGGTATAATTTTCCATGGAAAATGTTGAAAGTTTGGTGTCCGTTTGGATTTTTTTTAATGGAAATTGTCCATTAAAGTGATAATGTTTTCTACCATTGGGTCTAGACTTTGTTCCAATTGCCAAAAAAAAAAAATTTTGAAAAAAAAATAACTATACCGAATGTCATTAGTTTGGCTTTGTTTTTGTCAATAAAAGTGAATTTTTTTTACCATTGTGTCTAGAATTTTTTCCAATTGCCAAAAAAAAAAAAAAACCCGTAAAATATTTATCCATCAAAATATCAAGAATTTATTTTCCTCAAAAGGTGGAAAATTTGGAAAGTTGGAAAAAATTTTCCATGGAAAATGTGTGCTATCAAATGGGGCCCTAGATATAATTAGTAGTGACTTGTTGCTAATTAATTATTAAGTTTTAATTCCACATAATCACCTATTCACCCATCTAGGTGTAGTTTGGGTCGAATCTCGTTATTTCATAACTTGTTGGAATTTCAAAATTTAAGAGAGAAGAGTTAAAGGGGTCGTAGTCAGTAGTCGCTGGTCCAAGAAACACATCCTCAAATACTTTCTGAGTAAGTGCATCAATCATGTAAGTTTGATGACACTCGTCATCTTCCTCGGCTGCTTAGTGATGCGAAAGATGTTGACTTCTAAAGTCATATTCCCAAATGATAGCTTCATTAGACCGTTCCTGTAGTTGATAAGAGCATT
>CAIGRT010190547.1:0-10353 GCA_903798405.1 Fraxinus platypoda | reverse complement strand
GAGGATTCAAAGAAGTACTTTTCTTATGGTTACGTCGCCCTTCTCAACTACAAGTAAAACTTACATATCATACTATCTCGTCATCTCCCCTCTTTGTATTTCATTTTCTAATAGGAAACCCTACTTGATAAGCGTATCTCTTGTAAAATTCAAATACCTCGGTCTCGTCTGCAAATTTCATACCAACCTTAGGCACGAATATCTCATTCTCAGCATCTAACGTTTCCTCAGCCAAACAATTGCCACCCACAAGATTAGCTGAGGTAACATCCATTCCTGCAGGAATAACATTTCACATTAAGCTTTAAATTAACACAACTTATGAGCATTTGTTTTAAAATCATACGTGCAGTGATTTGCAAGTAGGTTGGAGGTCACACAAATATCCAGATCACTCATCAGTGAGGCATTTTAAGCACGACAATTTCTATAATTTAATCTGACCCCTTTAATTTCATTGGGTATATTAAAAAAATTTAACTCCAAAGTTCACAAATAAACAAACTATACCATGGTCTGAGTTCTTATCAACCATGTAGCCGGAAACATTATGTGACTCTCCATCCTTTTGGGTATCCTTCTCTGTTGAGACGGAGGAAGAAGGAGAATCATATATTAACAACATGAGTAGAAGAATAGCATTACATTTTGAATGGGAAGGAAAAAAAATACCATTTGAGCCAGTGGTATCTTCAAATCCACCGGCTAGCACAACGGATAATGAAAGAAATTGCTCCGGTAAATCATCCATTTCATGGGTGTGGGTCGGATTGAGTCGGATGCGTTGGGAGATTTGGAATGAAGGAGGGGAGTTGGAGGGAAGGAAATGTGAAATAAGGGTTTTAATTGAAAGGGAAAGTGGGTTTAATTGAAAGGAAAAGTGGGTTTTTTTTTTTTTTGTTTTACTGATGAGTGGCGAGAAATTGATTTTCAATCCCAAAAAATGCCAGCTAGACGTTATGGACAGCATTATGGACCACTTAATGTACCTCTAGCATTATCCTATTAGAAATGATAAGGCGTGAGATCATCAATGAAAAATTGAAAGATCATAGAAATAGGGCGAACCAAGGACTCTTACCTCCTCAAAGGTAAAGAGGAAGAGACCCAACCTCACATTTGATGGATCACCAGGTCGGACGGATGACCTCTCTCAACCTAGGACAGATGTCGGAATTAAATATTGTCGGACGAAACTTGGATACCTAAGTCATCAAAAAAAATTGTTATGACCCAATATTTGTTGTTGAAAACAAACAAGATACTAGAACTGTTCTAATACTACTTTGTTGAGAATTCGGCCAAATAATTAAAGACGAGAAAATAAGGGAAATATGAAAATAATGGATCACACAACAACTAAGATTTATATGGAAGAGATAGAGAATTTCATACACCAGGAAACTAAAACTCTGTTTGCAAGATTTGATATTCTTAATTTAAATGTAAACAATTCTTTCGAGTTTTTAATGTATACAATAATTATCTAATTGTTATCTTGAGTCTATGAAGGACCCACACCTCGTGGAGTATTTATAAGAGCCCAATCTTGAAATTATGGATGAAATAAAACACAAAAATGGGTTCAAAACTCCAATTCTTCCTAAATAGACGGCGCCTAGGCATCACTGCCTGGTGCGTTGGCGCCTCGGGATGGGTGCCTAGCCCATGTTTCTTCTTTTGCCGTCGGCGTCAGGCACCCCGTTTTGGACCCAATGCTTCCAAAACACTTTTTCATCCATTCTATAGTCATTTCCTTAATCAAACACTTTTTCATCCATAAATTGAAGTTATGGATGAAGCACAACACAAAAATCACTTCAGAATTCCAATTCTTCCCTAACAGTTTCTTCTTTCGCTGTCCGTGTCTAGGCACCCCATTTTGGACCAAATGCTTCCAAAACACTTTTTTATTCATTTCAAAGTCCTTTCCCCAATCAAATTTTCAATCAATGATGAAATTTGATCCCTTATCAAACCGAGCTTCCAAACCAACATTATCTAAGCTTCTTCCATGAATCAAACTTCCAAATCATGTAGAATTGATATAACAAACACCACCTTGACACAAATTCCATAGCAAGGAATTAAGTCTTCACTTTTCAAATCATTCTCAAACTTTTCCACCATACCCGTTCAGGTTACACCATACCCCTATAGGGCATATTCAGCAACTGTAACCTAAATCCAAGTCCTACTTCCCACCAGAACTACTTTGCACGCCAACATTGCTTGAATCATCCCGTTCACTTCCAACTCCAATTGAGTCCCCAAACTTGCTTAAATCACCATGAGCACTTCTAACTCCACCTGAGTTGTCAAGCCTTCTCAAATAATCACGAGCAGATGATCAACAAGATCACGACTAGCTCCACCTGAGTTATAGGAAGATTCTCAATATTACTATTCGAATCAATACGAATAATCCGATCACAACCAAATCTACCCGAGTTATTGCTTATTGAACCATAAGATGCACTGCATCCACAGTGACCGTCGAACCTTTTAACACGTATAATTGAGACCTTCTCCGTCTCCTTAACACAACCTGGACACCCTTGCTAACTTTCTGAACTCCATCTCCACTGGTATACGTGTACCTTTTTTAATCAAGAGTACTCAAAAAGATTAAATTCCTGTTTATACCTGGAACATGTCGAACCTGGCCAACTGTTTTAACTATCCCTTCAAATATCTTGATTTTGATATTACCAATCTCAGCTATTTTACGAGGCTCATTATTTCCCATCATCACAAAATCCCTTGTAACTATATCAAATGAAGAAAACAAATCCCGATTTGAACACACATGAAAAGTGTAAGCCGAATCAAGTATCCAGGCCTCGTCAATTTAGAGTCATCATCAATAATTGCCAAAAGATCTTTATCACTATCTTCTTCTGCAAGATTGACATTATGGAAAATTTCTGGTTATTCCTTCTGAACTGTAGTAGCAAATCTATTCCGCCACTCATAGTAATCCCTCTTCATGCGCCATTTGTTGTTGCAATACTAACAAACTTTATCACTATTGTTATTTTTGGCTCTACCCCTTCCATAACCACTCTTTTTCCTCTCACGAATAACAAGACCATCTGACTGGGCTTCAGAATCGACGACCAGATGCTTCATATTGTCCTTAGAATAAAGCGCATTATATACCTCGTCAATAGTGCGAGTATCCCAATCATAGAGAATAGTACCTCTAAAAGTCACATATGAAGGCGGCAATGAACATAACAATATCAGCCACAAGTCCTCCTCATCATACTCAACCTCCATTGTTTCCAAATCAGCGATGATTTCCTTGAACACCGATAGATGACCTTCCAAAGATCCACCTTCCGTCAAGCGATGAGAATACATTAAAGCGCATCATATACCTCGTCAATTGTAAGAGTTTCCCGACTATAGAGAATGGTATCTCTAAAAGCCACATATGAAGGCGGCAATGAACATAACAATATCAACTATAAACCCTCTTCATCGTGCTTGACTTCTACGGTCTCCAAATCAATGACGATTTTCTTGAACACCGATAGTTGATAGTCCAAAGATCCATCTTATATCAAGCGATGAGAAAACAAGCTCTTCAAGTGTAACTTACTGGTCAAGCTCTTTCTCATACAAAGTTGTTTCAATTTCAACAACAATCCAGCGGCACTTTTCTCTTTTACCACATCTTGAAAAATTTGATTAGAAAAATGAAAATGTATCTGTGATATGGCTTTTTGATCATTGCGTTGCTTCTTCTCCGCAGTCATTATTGCGAGAACTACTCGCATCTTGATCCTCAACAAAGAAAATCTACAGTTGTGATCTAAAAGTGAAATCCCAAATTTCATAGTTGATATTCTTGAAACAATTGACCTTGTTCAAATCTCGCTTAAATAACCAATTGGACCTCCCAAAAACTGCCATCTATCTCCTACCTTTCTTCGTCCTCTATCCAAACCCTCGAAATAATAACATGATGTCCCCTCACACAAAGGCATGCACCTTGAATAGGCTTATTAAGTAGGAAGGGATCGCCGAAAGCACTGCCCTAATTAACGCTTGCCATCTTCCAGATGAGAAAAAAGGTCTTATCCACTTTTGAATTTTTTTCTACACCCTAACTCTAATAAACTCAAAGGTTTGTTATTTATTCCACCCCACCACCATAGGCATCCCCAAGTAAGTATCATATGTTGGCCATGTTCACACCAAGAAAACCTTATAACTCGTCCCTCCTAGTCTTAGTCAGATTTGGATTCCATATGTTGCAAATCATCTTCACAGGCTCACTAGAATCCCCAATCAATCACTACAACAAAAGTAGCTTTTTATGGTATTTGTTTACGGCGTGCAAATGAGGCATGCCGTAAAAACTGATTATTTACGACATGCCTTAAATGTGTGCCATAATAATTTAATTACTTAAATTATTTATGGCATATATTTTGTGCACGCCTTAAAAGTTGAATATTTATGGCGCAATTCTCAAGCATGCCATAAAAAAAATTTATAATTTTTTACAAAATAATGAATATGCTTGAATGTATACCATAAAAAAAAAAAATGCATGCCATAAAAATGTCGCAAAAAATTTATTAGATTTTTTTTTCATTTTCCTTCTTTTTCTTTTTTCTTTCCCTTCTCTTTCTTTTTCCTTTTGTTTTCTTCTTCTTCTTTTTTTTTTTTTTCCTTTTCCTTCTTACATCCCCATAACCCGTTTTCCTCCTCCTTTTCTTCCTTTTTCCTTTCCGTTTTGTTTTCTTTCTTCTCATGTCCGTCTAATCGATCTTTGTTTAAAAATTTCGTCTGGTGACATCGTCATCAATCATTCGTTCATTGTACTAAAACCCTTTTCCCCTTTTTGCCAAAACTCTTTTCTTCCCCCTCTCTGCCTAATCGATCTCCTTTACGGTTTTCTCGAAATCGAATTACATACCTGCATCTGTTGATTTTGGTGCTGGAGAATCTTGGAGCAAGCTTTCATTATTCACAGATTGTTCGCGTCTTGATAGTTTTTGGTCTATGAGCGAAGGGATTGGAATCAAACAATGGCCATGAAGGTGATTAATTGATTTACTCGAGGTATTAGCTTATTACTTTGATTTGGTTTGGAAAAGAACAATATAATCAGATGCAATTTCATATAGGTTTGACATCCACAATGTTTGTAACAATTTATAATTTTTTTTTTATAGTTTTATTAGGGAGATTAGCCCCTATTTGATCGTCGTTGTTCTTAAACAATGTTTATTTTAAAGAGAACGTGTAGTTTAAAGTAGGAAAAAAATTTGGGTTTATGTACAAAATATTTTATTGTGTAAACGTGTGGTTGAAAATGAATACGTAGATAAAAAAGTTCTCAAATAATGGTTGTCAAACATGGGATTAATAGCTTATATGCTTTGCTACATGATTATTTTATAATTTCAATCCTTAGTCAATCGAGATCTAAGAGTATCTCCAAAAAACTCTTTAAAATGTAATGCTTTCTATTTTAAAGAGTCAAGACTTAAAATTATTTTACAAGAGACTTTTCAAATTAACATTTTGAAAATGGGAATATGAATTTGGAGAACTAAGATCAGTCTCTATAATTAAATACATTTAAAATATTACAATTTTCAATTCCCCATATATTGACCCAATTAAATATTATATACAAAGAAAATAGAGGAAAATAATATAATAATTTGCAGGGAAACTAGTGAAAATAAAATATAGAAGAAAATAATAAATACACGTTGAGAGTAATTATGTTAAATGTTAAAAATAAAGAGTTTGTTGGAGTATTTTTTTTTTATTTTCTAAATTTATAGATATTTTTTAAATAATAAAATATGCTCTTTGAAAATCGAAATTCTTTTTAATATGCTCCAACATGCATTTTTTGTAATTTTTTTAAAACAAAAAATAGGATTACGCTCGGATCCTCAACTTTCAAAAGTGAAATTTGAGTTTCCAATCTAATTATATATGAAATTGGGTCTCCATGAGATAGAACCATCTTTCAATTGCATGAGACTATCAATTAAATTAAGGATATTGTTGAGTGCTTTAGTACGTTTCCTAATTTGGCGACAATTCCAAGCCGCATTGAAATATATAAATCTTAAGCTGTAGAATTTTTGCTATCTAGTTTTAAGTCATATCACGTGAAAGTTGTGTGTGATTTTAATTTTCACATTGACGATTTTGATAATTGAGGATCTAGATTTATATATTGAAATAGGTTAAGAATCAAGAGCTTTACCTTTTGAAAGTTTAAAATTCATAATCATACCAAATGAAATGTTTGGACGTTCACTTGTAATTTTTCCTAAATTTAATGTATAAAATTAGAGATGTTAACGAGTCGAGCCGACTCGCGAGCCGAAACTTAAGGCTCGAGCTCGACTCGAATAAAAAAGGTCCGAGCGTTTTCTGGCTCGAGCCGAGTCGGCTCAAAAGTTCTTTTTTATTATTATTAAAATACAAGCAGCTAACTGCTGCGTCTTTTTTTATTTTTTTATTTATTTTTATAAATACAGGTAGTTGCCGCAATAACTGCTTGCAGGCTGCTAGCTGCTGCCTGATTTTATTTTTTTACTTTTTTCTCTTTTTGGATTGTCACGGGCTTATAGCGATGGCAAAAAAACTCGCCGACTCGGGCGGCTCGGAGTCAACCCGGAAAAAGCCCGAGCCGGGCCTGGCTCGGGCTCGGGTCGGGCCTGGCTCGGGCTCGGGCCGGCCCGTGTCCACATGGGCCGGCCCGTAATTAATAAAAAAAAATTAATAAAAATAAAATTTTAAAGCTACCTAAGAAAGAAAAAAATAATAATAAATAAATAAATAAGCGGGCCGACTCGGCCTACGGCCCGCTAAAGCTCGGGCCGAGCCTTATTTTTTTTGGCTGGGCTGGGCTCGGGCCAGAAAAAAGCTCGGCCAAAAAAGCTCGAGCCGAGCCCAGGCTCGGTGGAACCAAGCCGCGAGCCGGGCCAGCGAGCAAAAATGACGCTAGGTAAAATGATATCTTCAAGACGTTTTAAGTAGTGTTCAAAATGGCGCATATATATATATATATATATATATATATATATATATATTAATTTTATAATTCTTAAAATGCTAATTTTGTATCGGATAATGCGAAGTACGAATTAGATAAAGAAGAAAATATTGAATTAGAGTTCATAAAGAGTCACATAAGATTTAAATTTCTATGCTATCTGTATTATACAATTATGATTTTGAAACTTATCTTTTTATTGATAACTTTGAAAAAATATATAAAATTCATACAAATCTATTTTAAATATTTGATAGGTATTATTTTAATTATTAAATGATTTTTAGATTGATTAAAAAATTAAAATAATATTAAAATAAGAAAACAATTTTTTACACTTAAGCTTCGCTTAGACTGCTTTGTTCAAAGCGGCCTAAACTGCCTTGCTCAAAGCTTGACTTGTAGGCAATGCGATTAAGCCCCGTTTGGCTCCTATTAAATAATAATTTATTTTTCTCTTTCTTCTTATTAAATACACGTTTTTAAATAAAGTATTAAACGTAAATTCAAAATTTTTTACTTCTTTTTAAATTACGCATTCATCAAAAAATTTAAATATTCCTCAAAGTGGAATAATGGGTCAAAGTCCGGCGCGAAGTGAACATCCTGCTATCTATATATATTCCCAGTTTTGTACTCAATCCATCTGCTAGACTGCTACTGTTATTCGGAGCCCACCACCGCGCCCAGCTAGGGTTTCTAAAAGTTATAGATTTTACGATCATCAGAAGACAAGGCTAGAGGCAAAAATGGGTGGAGGCAACGGTCAAAAGACCAAGATGGCTCGTGAAAGGAACTTGGAAAAAATGAAAGCCGCCAAAGGTTAATCCTTTTTCTTTCCCCCTTCTAAATGAGCTTTGCTTTTGAGTGAATTTGTGTCATTTTTGCGTTATTTTTGTATTCGATTTTCTGAATTTTCCGATCTGCATAGGAAGCCAGCTCGAGACCAACAAAAAAGCTATGAATATTCAGGTACCCTTCCTTTGCAACTGTAGAAACACTCTCGTACACGTGGAAAAGAGCTTGTAGCTGTACATTCATGTTATTTCTTTTCGCAAGAATCTATTTCCGTATGTTTAGAGCAAGGTGATTAGGTTTTATGAAGTAATTAACAATTAAAGAAATTGGGTAAATTGTCACTTTTATATGGGATGTAGGGTAAAAATTGTCAAGTTTTGGCGGAGAGGATTTCCATGAAGGAGAAGTCAAACGTGATAAAGCTCCAAGGACTTTATCTTCCATTTCATTTTTCTTCAAAAGCTGAAAATCTCTAGTAAAAGCTTCCCTTTATCTTTTTGTGGGAGCTCCAATTTCCCCACCCACCCCAAGAATACATATTTTTATATTTATATTAAAATCAATAAAAGTTGTGCTAGTTTCATTTCGAATGTTAATTTGGATTAAGTTTCATTTCGAATGTTAATTTTATATATGATTTCCACATAGGCTGGTTCTATTATTTGAAAGACAAAATGATTTTCATTTATAAGGGATTGGACTTGGTAGGTTGCTAAGCTGTGGTTCGAAATGCAGCAATCTCTTAAATGGTTTGTGTTTATCATAACATTTTGCTAAATATTCGAGGAATTTGTTAGTGTGTTCCAAATAACTCCTGTTCGTCTTTATGATACTTGAAAACTATAAACTAAATCCTTGCAAAATCTTTTTGTCAGCTGCTCATTCATTTTTAAAAGCTTGTAGATTTTCAGAGTTTGTCATCTGAAATCCTTTTTTTTCGAAATTCTTTTGATACTACATAGTTCTTTATGTAATTCGTCAACCAGTCCAATGTGCTCTCTGATATTTGGTCGTGTTTCTTGCTCATGGTGCATTGTAGTAGACTAGTAGTGTTGTGCAATCTATGAACATAGTTTTTTAATGTCATTCCTGCCAAGTGCAAATTACTTCTTTCAGTCAGTAGTATAAATACAGCTTTGATTTCCCATGATGCTTTGAACAATTGATTTTAATTAAACAGATTTCTTTCTGTAAGATGGGTCCATTGGTCTCACTCTTAAGTATTATGCATAATGAATGACAAACTTTGGTAACTATGTCAATTATTTGGTTTGATTGATTCTTTAGTCGTCGCTCGATGCAGTGCAAGGTGTGTATGCAGACATTTATGTGCACCACGTCAGAGGTGAAGTGCAAGGAACATGCCGAAGCAAAGCACCCCAAAGCCGATCTAGTTGCTTGTTTCCCTCATCTTAAAAAGTGAATATACATAATGGTCTAAAGTTCTGCAGAGAAGGGTAATATTGTTGGCATTCTGACGTGTCTGATAATTCTTTAGTTATAGAAGTTGTGGATGTGTGTGTATTTGTGTACTTGTTTGTTGGACTTTCAGGCTACGTAAAAAGATGTTTGTAGTTTGCTCATGAATCCTAGCGATGACCTTCTGTGTGAAGAATACATGTTATTTTAAATGTTACATGATTGTGTCTGCCTTTCTATTTCTATTGGAATTTAAAAGTTAAAACAACATATTCTTCAGACATGCTGATCAAGAACAAAAGTTCAAATATGTAGAAAAAATAATTGGTTGAAACAGGTTAATATAGCTGAAGAATGCCTTAAGGGAAGAGAGTTGATTTTACTTTTCTGGGTAAGATTCTAGTTCTCTAATCACCTAAACATGAAGTGCCAGGGCATCATTTTAGAGCGCATTTGACACCCCTGTTTCATGCAACATATTGCATGACGAGAAAGCACATTTTAGAGATTGTAGTGATTGATCATACTTAGGAATTAACCCCGAGGACGCTCAATTGGTCAGGCCTTGAGTTTGCTCCCCAATGGTCACCAGTTCGAGTCCCCTTAGTGCCACTGATGTGAGTACCTTGCCGTAAACTTCAGGGCTTCGTGGGATTAGTCGAGGTGCACGTAAGTTGGTCCGGACATCCACGGTTATAAAAAAAAAATCATACCTAGGAATTCAAAAGATTGTTTAGGCATCAAGAGAATTATGCTTTTCTATGTAGATGACGTGCATCTTTATCTTCAGTAATATTGCACGATATAGTCCACCAACCGACAAGAAAATATTGATGCAGGACCACTACTTTTCTCAAATCTGTTAACCAAGTGTTAGACAGCATCTTCTCTGTTCTTTTTTCTCAGATTGGTTCATGAGCAGACATAAACTCAGAAATTGTTTGTCCAAAAGAGTCAGATATTGAAATAACTTGTTGTGTTATGATCCCCCCCACCCCCACCCCCACACCCACACAGAGCCATATAGTCTCTCTCTCTCCCTCTCTCACACGCACGCACGCACGCACAGCACTAGGGATGTCAATGGGCCGAGC
>CAIGRT010190535.1:0-23145 GCA_903798405.1 Fraxinus platypoda | reverse complement strand
TGTATTTTTGAAAATGGTAAATTAAAAACCTTGTGGGTGTAATTTCCTCATATTTAATTTACATGAGCGTATCCGTATTTTTTCTGTATTAGCAGAAAAATTCAACCATTAATTTCTTTGAACCTTGCTGCTCAAAGATTGACTCACGACAGTTGGAAACACGTATCAATACGTCCATCGCACCCTATCGCCCCCTCGCAATCAGCAATACCGTCCTGCCCCCACACCTGTCACCCCCTTTCGTTTCTTGTTTTGTTCTTCTTGACATGTGAGTCTGATAAAGAAAAGAATATCATTTTTTCCTAAGCTTTGTGTTGATTTTTCAGTCGGGAAGCCAACAACTCTGAAGAATCTGTGAATAACTTCAAATCCAGTCCAGGTGATTCTTTATTTACTTTTTCTTGTTGTGGATTATACTCTTATGGGTTTATGTGTTGTGCAAATAGGTGATTTTCTGATCTGGGCTTATTGATGATGTGATTATTAGTCAATCAGATGGTTGTAGGTCAATTTGAGATTTTCTAAATACTGATAAAAGGCTGATTTTATTTTACCATGAATCTTCTGGGATACCTTATTCTTTCAGAATATTGACCTTTTTGTGTTAAAGAAAACCAAGTCAACTATTGGTGGAATCAAAGTTTTTCTTTCTAAAAATCAAATAAAGTTTGATTCTTCTGGTGGGATTTGATGATTTGAGTTTGAGTCCAGCATATCGAGTATTTCCTTTGAGTTCGAAGACGGAGCATCTGATTCGTGTGTAATTCTTCATCATTTCTTTGATTATTACATTGATTTCTTGTTGACTTCACCAGAAAAAAATTATTTGTATCCTGTTTCTTTGCCAGGTTGAGTTAAGATTCTTTTAAAGATGAAAAACCAAGAAACTTCTTTGTTGTTCTTAGTTGTTGTCAGACTATCTGACTGTTTGCTGATTCTATTTCTTTTAACACGCTTTTTGATGGTCCTGTATTTAAATACTACTAAAATTCATTAGAATATCCTCGCATTTTGGCATCATGTATGGTGTATCAGTTTTCGTATATACCATAGACTTGAGATTTCAATAGATAGGGTGCTAACTCGAATGGAATGACGAAAAAGGATTTCAGATAGCCGACCCCAAGTTTGTGGGAACAAGTCTTATCTTCTTTTCCTTCTTGTAATGATAAGAAGTGTATGAAGTGGGGTTTATTTATAACTTTGTATTGTGAAAATATTGTCTTTTGAAACTTTGTGAATAATTGATGGTGTTGTTGGTTCTTTGTTCTCCAGTTCCTTTTGCGTTTATGGAAATTCTCGACTGAATGCTAATAATATTTTCTTTAGTTTGTCTTGACATACATTTTGCTCATATTTCTTCTCATGAACAGGTGCCTGATATTCCTTTATCCAGTACAAAATATTTGTGATAGTAATCATGAGCAATCTCAAGCTAGGAGTGGAGGTTGTGAGGGGTCACAATCTTATGCCGAAAGATGGGCAGGGTTCATCCAGCACCTTTGTCGAACTCCATTTTGATGATCAGAAATTTCGCACCACTGTCAAAGAGAAGGATCTTAACCCTTGTTGGAATGAAACTTTCTACTTCAACATATCTAATCCAAATAATCTACGTAATCTCTCTCTCGAAGCTTGTGTTTATAACAGTGAAAAGACTACTGATTCCAAGACGTCACTTGGGAAGGTTCGGATAACTGGTACATCATTTGTCCCCAATTCTGATGCTGTTGTTTTCAATTATCCTTTAGAGAAGGGAAGTATTTTTTCTCGTGCGAGAGGAGAGCTTGGCCTGAAAGTCTATGTAACAGATGATCCATCTATTAAGTCTTCAATCCCACTTCGTGAAATGGATTCTACTTCATATTCAAGTTTGCATTCAGGCGAAGGTGAAGCACCTTATCAGAAACTTGTAAATGTCGTCTCAGACTTATTCGGTGGGCGCAATAAGGGGAAAACACGAACGTTTCACCATCTTCCCAACTCGAATAACCAGCAACAACAGCACCCGTCTTCTTCAACATCCAATCAACCAATAAAATACGGAGGGGATGAAATGTCTTATGAAGCGCACGCTCCATTAGTTGGCCACATGTACCCAGGTTCATCCTCACAGCCTGTTGATTATCTTCTTGAAGAAACAAGCCCTTACCTTGGAGGGGGACAAGTTGTTGGTGGATGGGTGAGGCGTTCAGACAAACCGTCCAGCACTTATGACCTAGTCGAGCCAATGCAGTTCCTCTTTGTACGAGTTGTGAAGGCACGTGACCTTCCTTCCAAGGACGTTACAGGTAGTCTTGACCCATATGTTGAAGTTAAACTTGGTAACTACAAAGGTGTTACAAAGCACTTTGAGAAAAGCCAAAACCCCGAGTGGAACACGGTGTTCGCCTTCTCAAAGGATAGAATGCAGTCATCTGTGTTGGAAGTTGTGGTTAAAGACAAGAATATGGTTAAAGATGATTTTGTAGGTACAATTAGGTTTGATCTTCACGAGATTCCCATGCGAGTTCCACCAGATAGTCCTTTGGCTCCAGAATGGTATCGTCTAGAAGATAAGAAAAGAGAGAAAAAGAGAGGGGAACTTATGGTTGCTGTCTGGATTGGCACACAGGCAGATGAGGCATTTCCAGATGCTTGGCATTCAGATGCAGCTAGCCCTGTTGATAGCTCGGTAACTTCAACATACATCCGCTCTAAAGTCTACCAGTCCCCAAGATTGTGGTATGTACGTGTTAATATTATTGAAGCGCAAGATTTAGTTGCGGCTGAGAAGAATCGCTTGCCGAATGTACATGTTAAGGCACAGATTGGTAACCAAGTTTTGAAGACAAAACCTGTTCAGACACAAACTATGAATGCACAATGGAATGAGGATCTGATGTTTGTTGCTGCTGAACCATTCGATGATTTTCTAATACTTTTAGTTGAAGATCGTGTGGGTCCAAACAAAGATGAGATTCTTGGTAGAGTTGTTATACCACTGGCCACAGTTGAAAGACGTGCTGACAATCGAATGGTCCACTCGAGATGGTTTAATCTCCAAAAAGCAAGTTCAACTGAGGTTGAGGAATCGAAGAAAGATAAATTTGCTAGTAGGGTCCATCTTCGTGTAAGCCTCGATGGGGGGTACCACGTGCTTGATGAATCTACTCACTATAGTAGTGATCTTCGACCGACAGCAAAACAGCTTTGGAAGCCACCAATAGGTATCTTGGAGCTAGGCATTTTAAGTGCCAATTCTGTTCACCCAATGAAAACGAGAAATGGTAGGGGAACATCGGATACTTTTTGCGTCGCAAAATATAGCCAGAAATGGATTCGAACTCGAACAATTATTGACAGCTTAAATCCAAAGTACAATGAGCAGTACACTTGGGAGGTGTTTGATCCAGCCACTGTTCTTACCATAGGTGTTTTTGATAATGGGCACATTAGCGAAAATGTTTCACAAGGTAACAGAGACATGAAAATTGGGAAAGTTCGGATTCGAATCTCGACTCTTGAAACGGGCCGTGTTTATACTCATTCTTACCCGTTACTAGTTCTTCACGCTTCCGGTGTAAAAAAGATGGGAGAGTTGCATTTGGCAATACGGTTTTCATGCACATCGATGGTGAACATGATGTGTTTATACTCAAGACCGCTTTTGCCTAAGATGCATTATGTCCGACCATTGACTTTGATGCAGCTCGACATATTACGTCACCAAGCTGTTAGTCTAGTGGCAGCACGACTCAGCCGATCAGAACCGCCTCTTAGAAAAGAAATTGTTGAATACATGACTGATGCGGATTCACATATCTGGAGCATGAGGCGCAGCAAGGCGAACTTCTTCAGACTAATGTCAGTTTTTAGCGGATTATTATCTTTCGGGAAATGGTTTAAAGAAGTTTGTATGTGGAGAAACCCCATTACATCAGTGCTGGTGCACGTTCTCTTTATTACGTTAGTCTGTGTCCCTGAACTGATTTTGCCAACAGTTTTTGTATACATGTTTTTAATCGGACTCTGGAATTACCGATTCCGTCCAAGGTATCCTCCACACATGAACACGAGATTATCCTATGCCGACTCAGTACACCCTGACGAGCTTGATGAGGAATTTGATACATTTCCCACCCGACAAAATACAGATCTTGTCCGAATGAGGTATGATCGTTTACGCAGTGTGGCTGGTCGAATTCAGACGGTGATAGGTGATATCGCATCCCAAGGGGAACGAATACAGGCGATGCTGAGTTGGCGAGATCCTCGTGCCACGATCATATTCATGGCATTCTGCATACTTGCTGCCATTGTATTATATGCTACATCTTTCCAGTTACTGATTATTCTCACTGGATGTTACGTGATGAGGCATCCCAGATTCCGGCACAAGTTGCCACCCGCTCCACTCAATTTCTTCCGTCGTCTGCCTGCGAGGACTGATAGTATGCTGTAAGTTTTTCAGGTTCATTTGCAACTTTTTTGGGAGATTATCGATTTTCTTGTCTATTTTTATATATTCCTAGTCAGCATGTTTTCGATGTTTTCCAAAGTGTGCAACACTATTACATATCATATTATGTTATAGCAACTCTCATGTATAGTCCAGTTGCTATTCCAGATCTTTTATGTATGATCGATTATGCTCGAATTCAACATTATGCTGTTGATATATCAGTACAATAATATTCTCAAAAGGCTGTTTTAATGCAGTTTTGTTTCGTTTACTGTTGTTCCCAAGTTTATATTGAGTAGTTGCATACGTGTAGCTGACTTCAAATTTATTGAAAAAAGTTTAGTTTGTTGTCGTAGTTGGATTCATCCATTTCCTAGTATTGTTTGCTCTTAAATGGTTATCCACTAGTCCTAGTTCCGAGTTTAAATTTTCAAGTTTCTACAGTAAAATGAATTCCTTTTCGTCACTTAGTTTGGTTCATTGTTAGATTTTACATGGAGATTCAAAGAAACGAAAATCTTTGTCCATTTTCACTATATTTAGTATCCAATGCGACACATTGATAGTAGTAGACATCTCGACAAAGTATTGTCTGGGGATTCATCATATCGTCAAAATTTTATGAAGTTTACGATAATTGTCAACCTACTAGAATACTCTACGCCTCGGGACTGAACTGGTTATGAAAAACGAAGGCGGAGTTTAGCTTACATGTAAACTGTATAAATCCATTCCTGTTGGAATAGTGTAACTTGAAAGTAGCAAAAGAAAATAACAATGGCAAAAAACTAAGCTTTATTCCCCGTAAAGTTAGGGTCACAGCTACATTAATACTTTCTTTGCCATTCTGATGTGTTTGTTACTAGATCTACTGAGTGATCTAAATCCTTAGCAAATAAAAGAAATAAGCAAGATTTCAAGAGTTGACAGCTTACGGCTTACCAAATCCTGGCTGACAATGAAAACCTTCACGTCGACACAAAAAGGCAAATAGAACAATTCTTGTCCATTCTCACCGGCAGATGTACAAAAATCCAACCCTTTTAACAAAAGGAATCCTCCAAAGAACATTTCAAACCTCTTCAAGAACCAAAAAGAGCTCAAACCTGTGCAAAATGCGCACAAGAAATGATGTAGATTCCAGAAATAAAGGAAAATAAAGATTGCAATTTTATGGAATGTTAAGTGACTTGCAGCATGTGTGAGTTTACAATATTTAAGAAGGGAGATTGCCTTCTAGCTTGAGATTAAGGCTCTGAATCAAACAGCCAGATATGCTGTCAAGTAGTATAATCCTTTCTATGAAACAATCATTAGTGTCATACGAAGTTTTACACTATGAACGTAGATCACTCTTTTCCTTTACCTGGGAAATGGCAATAAAGATGACAAGGCAGTGCACGAAATAGCTACTCATATTATAGAGGTTCCTTCATCAAGCAGTCTTGCAATATCAACAATTACAGATGCTACATATGCAATAAAAGTACTCAAGAATTACTAGAATGAGAAAATAGAAGAGGGCAAAAGAAAAGGAAAAATTAACAAATTAACACAAGTTAACCAGCTTCAAGATTCGAACATAGTTTACACCAATAAAAAAGACTTGGAAATCCAAGTACTCAGGCAGAGAGTTACTGACAAGAAAATTCATACAAAGTTTTGACCACATACAAGACAAGCAGTCATTCCAAATCTTTACAATGCATCTCCCCGTCTTATTGAGAAACAAAAATACATCAACTGATAGAAATGGGAACAGAACCGAGAAGTTAATCATCTACTTCGTATGATCTTGGGAATCCAGTCACTAAGAGTTAAGATCAAATCAGGCTGCCGGAGCTCCTGAATTGTGTCCCATCTGATTGGCCAGATATCCTGCACTATCAAGACGCAGATTTGCAGGGCCACCAACTAAGATTCTGATGATTACCTGGAATCATGCATCAACAGCATAGGATTAAAAATGAAGATGGTATAATTTCTTATCAATTTTCAATGGTTACCAGGTGTCTTCTTAAATTGGCAAAATCTACAGAACAAGCTTAAATAAAAGATGAAGTGCTGCATTTGTTTGATCATTTGTCAATCAATTATCTTGAGAATATATATGATAACCAATACGCTTTGGAGAAATTGACAAATAAAGGGATGAGCTGCATATAAGCAGGTTACTGGAAATCAAGATGCACAAGTTTCACAATGGCCATCGTGGTATCGGACTACTGATGATTAAGGTTAAAAACTTTATACGCCATTGTAAGTTAGTTTCCTTTGTCGAGGGCGGTTTAGTATACGCTTGCATCTTGTTTAACATGATATTGGAGCAAATTTTGATACTGTCTTCAGCAAGTGGCTGAGTATCAAGGGCAGTTTAGTAGTCTTTTCATTTGTTCTTATTTATATTTTTTCCTCCATATAGTTTCTATATGTTTTTTTTTTCCAGATTATTGAATAATAGGATTGCATCTTGTTTAACATGACTAACAGCAAATTTCAATTCTGTTGCGAACTAAACTAGCCTTCGCTTCCCTCTCTGGCGTCTAAATATTGACATTAAGGTGGAACAAAATCGAGAAAACTACATGATTTCCATGTAAAAGAAAATAAAGAATCTATTAGAGGATTAAAGAAATACGATATTCAGAATAGCGGTTGCTTAAATGTCAAAGTATCCTGAAGATACCCGAACACGGGTGGCAGCAATAAGAACTCCTGCAACTGCACCAGCCAGGGTATAACCGTCGGGACCAAAAACAGAGACATATAAACAACCAATTGGGACATCAGAAGCAACGTTGAGCGTATAAAAACCAGATAGAGCCAAAATAGGAGAGAATCCCTGCAAAAGGATGAGAAGTTCATATATTCAAAATTTGAATAATCCAATCAAAGAATTTGTTACAGAGGTGCGTGCTTCTAAATTGTGTAAGAATTTAGAAATTGCATACCCGTAAATATTGAGATTAACAGACTTAAGAATACATTCGATACAAAGACAAGTAGTTTGTTATGTGAAACCAGGCATGCTGGTGTCCCAAGGAGAATATCTGCAAAGGTACTAAAGCGTCCTTCTAGAATCATTTGATCTTAAAAGCTTAAACTGTTAGAGAGAGCCACATGTATGTCATTTATATTGTCGTCAACATGCCCCCCTCAAAAGGAGACGGTGTTCATTCTTTTCCTATTGACACGTGCACAATTTCATCAAATAGATGGCGGCAAGACCTGTCCTTTGTCTGTTTGGATATCATATCGTTGGCGAACTATATTTTTGAATTCATGTTATAGAGTGCTTATATCATTTACTTCAACAATCTTTTATATATTGTAATAGACCAGATCTAAGGTCATCCTCTTGTAGCGTCACACATGTACACAACAATGATTACATGTTTGGTAAAGTGGATTACAAAACACTAGATGATGTTAAGAAGAAAAGAAGCGTCTATTGCTGTTCAATACCACATACCATACATGTCCTTAGTGCATATTAGCATGAACATGTCCATTGATGTAAACTATGAAAATTGGTCACCGGATGTGCTTCCTGAAGGTCCAGCGACCTCAAAAAAGGATGGAAAACACTCCTCGGTTCTTCTCTCGGCGTGAGAATTAGTATATTATATTAAAGAGAGAAAAAGTGCAAAACATAAAAGCTTTAGAACGTAGAGAATGCATCTCACAGAGGATACCTTCATGTTTCAAGCCTATATATAGAAGTTTACCTTGATGACGTGGCACGAGGATCATTCAACTCGTGTCTTTTTTTTTTTTTTTTTTTGTTAATCAGAAAATTTTATTAATCAAAGAAGAATACACAGGAAGTGTATTATCATTTTAAATAAGAAAAAAAAGATATGAAGTTAGGCAGCCCCTCGATATGATTGCTAGTCGCTGCATTAAATCAAGTATACAAAGTCAGATAAAATAATTCTCTAAATTGCTCTGTGGTCCGTGTTTGGTCTTCAAAGCATCCTTATCACAAAGTTTCCTCCTCCATGCTCGTAACACGTCCTCTATACGTCTTGGCAATACTCAATCAATATGTTGAGAAGCCAGAATACTGTTCCACAGCCAACGGACACCGTCACAGTGAATGAACAAGTGGTCATACGTCTCCTCATCGCTCCCACACATATAGCACCACTCGGTAACATAGAAGCCTCTTTTTTGGAGATTATCCATCGTTAATGCATGTCCTCTCACAACCGTCCACAGTAAAAATGTCACCCGTGGGGGCAATTTGCAATGCCACACCATCATTCAGGGGAATGAACTCTCCACAGGTCCCAAAAGAGATCTAAAATAAGAGCGAACTGAAAAAATATAATTATGTGCCAACCTCCATCGGCTACGATCGTCCTCTCCTACTCAAATTTGCACCTCATACAAATAGGTTAAAAACAGTGCATAATCATCCAATTCTCAATCCTGCAAACCCCTCTGAAAAGTTATTCCAACTTTAACTCCCATTGTGAATGGCTAAAACATCATTCACCATAACAGAAAACACCATAGTAATGTGATTCAGGGAAGGAAACCCCACCTTTAGCGGTATATCTCTACACCAACAATCATCCCAAAATCTGATATCATTACCGTTCCCCACTACAAAAGTCAATATATCCCGAAGGTCGCTCCATCCACGTCGAATATACCTCCACAAACTCACCCCGTAAGACCCACGACCTTCACCCGAACACCATCCCCCTCAATCACACCATACTTCACCCCAATGATTTCTCTCCGGAAACTCTCCCTCTCCACTCCAAACCGCCACAACCATTTGCCCAATAATGCCTTGTTAAACAAAATAAGCCTCCTCAATCCGAGACCCTCCATCCTCATAGGAAAGCAAACAACTCCCCAATTAACCAAATGAAGTTTCCTCTCCTCTCCCAACTCTGCCCAAAGAAATTCCCTTTGAATCCTCTCTAATTCATTTGCGACTACAACAGAAATAGGAAACAGTGACAAAAAATAAATAGGGATATTTGATAGAGTAGATTTAACGAGAGTAAGACAACCTCCCTTCGAGAGATACATATGCTTCTACCCCGCTAACCTCCTTTCCACCTTTTCCACAATAGCATTCCAAATATTAATACTTTTAAATCGTGTCCCTAAAGGGAGTCCAAGATATGACATAGGTACTTGCGCAACCCTACAACCCAATATAACAGCTAGTTCTTCCACGTTAGTGACCTCCCCTACTGGAATAATCTCAGATTTCCCCAAATTTATCTTCAATCCAGACACCGCTTCAAAGCATAGGAGCAACCGGCGTAAGCTCCTGAATTGCTCCTCATCTGCGTCACATAAAATCAGTGTCATCTACAAATAGCGATGGGACACCTGCAGTTGACCAACTGTACAACCCTTTATCAAATTCTCCTGCCTCACCTTCTCGAGCATCCTACTGAGGGCCTCCATTACAATAACAAACAGCAATGGAGACAATGGATCCCCTTGCCTCGATCCTCTGCTGTTCCGAAAATAACCCTCAGGGGTACCGTTGACCAGAACTGAGAATGAAACAGTAGAGATATAAAACTGTATCCACTTACACCACTTATTCCCAAATCCACATCGCCTAAGAGCATCTCCAATATACTCTCTATTTTTAAAGAACATATTATATCATTTGAAGAGTATCTATAAATTTAGAGAGTTAAAATTTTGAAGTACTCCAACAAACTTTTTATATTTAACACTTAATTTTACTACTTCCAAAAAATATTTATTATTTTTGTTTCTTTTATTTTGACTAGCTTTTTTTAGATTATTTCATTGTTTTCCTACATTGAAAATTGAAACACTTTAAATGCATTTAATTATAGAGAGTCAGTTTGGCTTTCCAAACCCACTCTCTAAATTAAAATGTTAATTTAAAAAGTCTCTTGGAGCATAATTTTAAATGTTGACTCATTAAAATAGAGAACATATCGTGTTTAAAGAGTCTCTTGGAGATGCTCTAAGCATATACAAGAGGAACCTCAAGTTCATATGATCATAAGCCTTCTGAATATCAAGCTTGCATAGCATATCCCTGGAATCCCTAGGCGCAGTCTTGAGTCAATGCATTCATTCGCTATTAGTACAGAATCCAAAATCTGACGACCTTTTTGAATGTGTCCCAATATCCTGTCGATCTTCATAAGTAACCCCATCTACCTCCGACACTGTGACAGAATTGTTACGCCTGTTAGAATTGGCGACCGTATGGAAAAACTTATTGCATTTGTCTCCCTCTTTCAATCACGTAACCATAGATTTCTGGCGCCAAGCAATCTCCTCCATCTCCACCAACCTCACTATCTCTTCCCTTAATACTCTACGTCTCTCCTTCTCCTCCCCATCAAACCCTCGACTCTCCTCAAGCTTATCCTGCTCTTCTGTCTAAAAGACACTGGACTTTACGAAAGTTCACATTGCCCCCCACCTCCTCATTCCACCTCTTTAAATCCCTTTTTAATGCCTTCACCTTCTGATCCAACACATAACAGGAAGACCCCCTCTAGCTTATCCAGCTCTTCTATGTCTGAAAGGCATTGAACATTACGAACGTCCACATTGCCCCCCACCTCCTCATTCCACCTCTTTAAATCCCTTTTTAATGCCTTCAACTTCTGATCCAACACATAACAGGAAGACCCCCACCTTATAGGATCCCTCTTAAACTCAAGACCCCTACCTTATTAGAGACTTAAGTTGAATATCAGAATTCAATTTAAGTCTTTCATAAGGAAAGATCTTAGGTTCAAATCCTGGGTATGCGATAGAAATTCGTAAAGGATTAAGAGAGAAAATGCATTCCTAAAGCGGACAATAATTATATTCTAACGGCTTGAGCATAAAGCCTAAATCGTTGCAAAATTTGTAACGATCCAACCTTTATGCACAAGTCGTTCACTTGCGTTATACTAGGATTCAGCTTAAGTCTCCAATAAGGCAGAGTTCTTTGGTTCAAATCCTAGAGACGCAATAGAAATTCATTAGGAATAAGATGGGCTCAAACACTCCAAAAATGAACAGTACGTCAGTTAACAGCTGAGATATAGAGATTGGATCGTTACAAAAAATGTGAATTGGTACCAGGATTCAGCTCAAGTCTTTAATAAGGCAGTGGTCTTGAGTTTGAATATTGGGGATGAGATAAAAATTTGTGAGGGATAAGATGAACTCACTCTTCCAAAGTGGGCAAATTGTCCAATTGTTACAAGGATTTAGCTTAAGTCTCTCATAAAACAGAGGTCTTAGGGTTCGAATCCTGGAGACGCGATAAAAAACCGCTAGGGATAAAATAGACCCAGCCTCTTCCACAGTGGACAGTATGTAAATTAACGACGTGTGCATAAAGGCTGGGTTATTACATCTCTAAGAATTGGAGTCTGGGAATGTCGTCAAGCAAAATTTCTAGATTCAAATCATCAATAAATCTAGACGTAATGTGGAAGGCTTCACAAATATAACATTGTGCAATAATACTTTGAAGTGGGCTAGATACTCACTAACACCGAACATACCTAGTCTACAGTGCAAAAAGAATTGATTTAACAATTGAGTTCAATAACACACAAGGACATATTTATTATTACTTAAAAATTGTTTCATCTTATCCCACCTAGTGACATAACTTTGACCTAGACGATTATGTACAAAAGTTTACTAATAAATACAAGCAAAACCGATCAGTAACACATTAGCATGACAAATTTGACAAGAGTCGCTCAAACTGTGAAAGACAGAGAACTTTTCAAGATTATTAAGCCAATCGAGAAATAACTTTATACAAGTTCAACCACCAAAGTCCCATGGCTGCAAGGTAACTCGCCTATAGGGTGATTGTGATGAGGACATCTATCTCATCATTTTGGGCTACACTAATTTGGGTTTGTATTTATGGGCCTGACCCAAGCCCATAACTTTTAGGGTTAAATTTTGTACAAGTGGCTTGTATTGGAGGGAGAAAAAGGCAGAGAATGATGGGAAATTAACAAGCCTTTGCCTCACGTTTTCTTCTCTTCCATGGCATTCTTCTTTCTTTCCCTTCTTCTCCTGCTTCTTCTCTTTCTTTCCTTGTTTTCTCCTCCTTCCTCTTCTTCCCTATTATTGCTTCTCTGTTTATGTGCTGCTACATCAGATTGTTATCAACATAGTTCCTAGACGGGGAAGGCAAACTATCACGGTAACGACCTAAAGTCTTGGTGTAAGTATAAGAGTTGTTAAAAGAATCGTACATGATTTTTTTATTTTTTTGGAAAATAATGCAACTAGAAATTTTGAAAGAATGGAGATCAAGATAAGAATAAAAATAGAGATAGAAGTAAAGTTTGATTTAAAGTATGTTTAATTAGATTACATAAAATTAGTTTTGATATTATAATACAATTATAGTTTATTAGAAGTTTGTTTCTTTTAGCTTCTTTTTAGTTTACTAGTCAGAGTTGAACGTGCATTGCACGTTATTTTGAAATACTTTATAAGTGTTGTAGAAGTAATATTTGATACCACTTTGTTGGGAGGATTTAATTAGTCTCAAACAAACTACAGAAAATAAAATTTAGGATAAAAATTGAAGGAAAGAAAATTGTACTCTCAAAACTCAACTTATATGAATCAAATTTTTTGTGATGATGAAAAGTAACAAATGAGCAACTTTTTTATACTATATTTGGTATATAAAAATTAATTATTATTAATGTATGAATTTAAACACCCATTAAAATTTCTAGATACATGAATAAAAATAAATTGATGATAACTCTAGATTCATGTAGATCAAAATTCATTATGTCAACATTCATTTAGTCTAAATTAATGTGAATATTAATTAATCCATAATTAATAACACAGAATTCATACATGACAAAAATTTTGTAGTATTTATTACACATTGGAAAATGAAAAATAAGGTATTATTGAAATAATTGAATTGTAATAAGGTTAACATCGTCCAAAAAATAACTCTCACTTGATGTGATATTTAATATATTATAGATTTGTCTTTTAAACACGGGGACTTATTCAATGTAATAGCCAATCCTTGATTATATGATAAATTGATATTTTCCTTTTCTTTTTTTCTCTTTATTGATTTTTTTTTAAACTGAAAAAGAAACTACATAATAGATGAAAATGGTTGGTTAACTAAAGTTTGTGGACATTTTTTGGATTTGAGAAAGGTGTACGACGAATTGCTCTGATATTATATTGATGCATGAGCACATAATTTGTTAATGAACAAGACAAGTAACTAAAAGAAAGAGGGCAAAGAGGAGAAGAATTGAGGACAAAGAAAAATATCAACTTACCATATAATCAATGGTTAACTATTACATTGAATAAGCCCATTTATTTATAAGGCAAATAAACTAAAACGGCGTTAAAAGGAAACAAACTTCAAATAAATTATAACTATATAAAATTTAAAATATCAAAACTAATCTTATCTAATCTAATTAAATATACTTTCAATCAAACTCTACTTTAAAATCCTAACTAAAATTTATCTCTATCTTTGTTCTTATCTTGATCTCCATCACAATCTCTAAAAGTTATTAGATGAGAGTGCAGTGTTAGAAGAAATTATCAAATAATACCAAAAATCATGCCAACTTAAAATCCAAAACAGTAACCTTCTTTAGTCTAAATCTCCGAAACCAAAATTTCCATATGCCTTGAGTAACCATGTCCCATCTGACATCCAAATATATCCCCCAACAAAGATCACATCTTGACAAATGATAGAACGAATCAATCCATTCATGCTTGTTCAAAAGTTTTTGCTTTGTTGAATCGTATAATTCATTCTGTGGAATAAAACCACTGGAAATACAAATCAACTCCTCTCCTAAAAGAAAAGTATTTAAGATAATCTTATAATCAATCAGTTAACTTCTACAATATCTTCCAAACCTAATACAACGATAATTATACACAACAAAAGTCTCGAATTATTTTTCTTCCCAACACTTCTCTTCCTAGCTAGAAAGTGGATTCATCTCTTCACTTACAGATTTGAAACTAACAAATAAGAGAAAATCTCACACCGAGTCAATCAAAAGAAGCTTCTTATAGAGAATACCATATAACAAAGTTGCAAAATGTTAGTACATACAAAACTTCAATCAAATAACCTGTGAAGTTAATATCAACACACCTGGAGTCCAAAAATTTTGAAATCTGTAACACATTTTACGATACACCAACATGGACACGTGTGTACATGTTGGATTCGCAATTTTTCAAAAAAATACTGACACGACACGTCGTCAACACGCTGATTAAATTCTTTAAAATTCTTCATTTATATAATATAAATTTAGTTTTATACTTATTATTAATTTTTCTTATTGAAATCTTTTAAATATAAGTACAAATTTGTTATATAATAACTTTGAGTTAAAAATATATAATATTTCTGATAAGTAAAGAAAAATGACCATGGTAAAATATTCGAGAAGTGTCTGTGTTCGACACGTGTTCGACACGGACACGCTACTCTAATTGAAGTGTCCGTGCAATAGAGCACTCACTAGATAAATATCAATCAATTAAACAATTTGAACTCAGACCCATACTTGAGAACTTTGAAAAAGTTGCAGAAGTCTAATAAAATTTTGATGCAAAATTCCCTGAAGTTTAGAGATATGTTGACCTCTCCAACAAATATTCCGAAATTTGTATAAAATGCAGAGTTTCTTCTCAATCATTTTGATGTAAAAGAAAAGAGCTTATGTATCTAACTGCCAATCACATTCTTAATTCAATGTTCACTTAGTGAACCTCCCAAACATTATATAAGATTCGGCCTATGAATGACTTCATAGAAAATAACTGTAAATAGTTTTCTTCGAATATAACTCTACACTAATATGACTCCACAGGGGAGAACTGAACACCCCCCCCTTAATTGCTTGTCTAGGTAACTTATCTTATCAAAAGCCTCTTCATTTTTTATATGAATTATTCTAGTTGTACATCAAGAATTGTACACAAGGGTCTACACCCCTCTCACATGAGGGTGGGACCCACTTGTGTAAAATATTTTTTTATTTGAGCGGCCCCACCCCCATGTGAGTAGGGTGTACACCCCGATGTACACGGTGATGTACCCCTAGCAAAGCCGTTTTTATATTTTGGAAAATTTCTGTAACATTCTTTTTTAGTGTTAACAACCATCTGAACCACCTCATTCTACAAATATGTTCCTAGTTACGCAAATTTTTACCTTTAGACTCTCCTAAGACTTCCTCTGCTATGTTTTGTACGCAACTAGCCATTTCATTCAACATCATATTACTATCTACGTCTGCATTGTATTTTTCTTTCTTCAAATTATATCCTTGAAATTTACTCCTTTTTCACTTTATAAGTTCCACTATCTTGTTCTATAAAACTCGAATCTCTACACTTTTTGGTAACCACCAACAAATGTTGTGTGGTTAAACTCTCACCAGAAATTACCCTGCAATTCTTGTACAGAATCCTATCCGCCTCTCATTTGACAAAATTATAAGAAAATATTAGTTCTAGGTAAGAGTCTCTTTTATTGAAACATGTATCCAATGGCAATTATATATTATCATAAGCTAATCCATGGTCCTAAATAATACTACCTACTTCATTTTGATTATTTCATGGCAATAGTACTTTCTAAACAGTACTAATCCAATGGCAATAATAAATTATCATAAGCTAATCAATGTATTATTTCATGGCTTCAGTTACCGTTTAAATATCTCCCAACTAAGATTGCATCTTCACTGTCATCTTAAAGTTTTCCTAAGTTCCCTTGTATAAACCTATTAGTGGAGCCCATGCGCTAAACATACTAATCAACTCTTCACCTAAAAGATGAGTAGCTAACTAATGGGACATCAACCTAATTAACTTTCCATATTCATCACTTTGCTTACGGATCTGAAACCGACAGATAATGGAAAAACTCATATCTAGTTCAAGTTGCAAAAAAATAAATAAATAAATAAATAAAAGAACAAACTAATAAGTGAAATTCATTTTAACACTTTTTTTTTTTTTATAACCGTGGCAGTTCCGCCAGCTTGCGCACAACTCGACTTTGAAAACGACAGATATTCATCTCCGGCAGATATTCCGGATTTTGTTTAACATGCCTATATTCTTCTCGAACGTTTCTTAATTCAACACTCACTCTGAAAACGACCCAAAAAATGATACCAAAGCAAAAAATTTCACGAGTAATTGAGAATTTAATCAACAAACAGAAATTCACTTACTTGACAGGCAAGAAAACCCTTGTAATTGAGAAGGCAGTGAGAGAATGAAACACACGCAGGGTCGCGTTGTCGAGCGGCGCGGAGGTCGGCGACGGTGGCGGAGCGGAGGTCGGCATCGGTGGAGAAGGCGTCAAGGAAAAGGTCGTAGAGAAGAGTGGAGAGCAGCGTGGAACAGCATAGTTTGTTGCCTAGATGGAAGGACAGAGACCCCTCTAAGGAAGAGTGAGAAAGGACTGTGGCGTACAAGAAGCTTGCTAGGGACGGCTCGGCTTCGGCCTCGCTCATTGCCTCCTCTTTGATCTTAGCCCATAGACACGCTTCCTCTTGCTCCGTGTCGGGCGGCGGCGGCGGCGTGTGGCGGAGTTCTCCAGCCGGCATTCGAGCAGGCGTTGTCGTTACTAGTGGGTTGGGTTGTGCTTCTTTGTTTTGAAAATTGACCCGACATCTACCACGAAAAGATAAAGGGTCAAGCATAAAAAATTTTAATTGGGATTAAATCGGATGTAATAAATAAGGACCATGCTATGTGTACATAATGATATACACATAGTCTTACACTCCCCTCACATAAAAGGGGGGGTCCACACACAATAAAATATTGGTGGACCCCTCTCCAATGTGAGAAGGGTGTAAATCATTATGTACACCACAAGGTGTACAAGTAGATTAATCCAATAAATAAATACTCATAAATAATAAAATATAATAATAATTTTTTTAAAATTTTGATACTGCTAATTTAAAATAAATACGAATTTATTTTTATTAATTAGATTTATTTTATACAATTAGTCTATACCTGTTAGCAATTAATATGTTGAAATAATGTATTTTGTTAAAAATGAAATCTTTCGAGCTTATAAAAAATGACGTCTAACATTATTTTATTAATAATGAAGTGATTTTAGATTAAATTCAACAATTGGAGTGGACTATAATTTGCTGAATGTAAACTATAAAATACAATTGTCACGTTATACATAGAGCTCATTTGATATTGTTTAAATTTTAATTATATAAATTCTCTTATTTTATCTATGGCCATATTTGTTTCGGATTAAAACCAGATTTTAATTTAAGTTAAAGTCAAATAATCAATATTAACCACATTTTTTATGAGTCTCACAGCTTTTCAACCATATATTTCAAACATTTCTATCACAATCTACTAAAAATTTTATTTTTCAAGATAATTTATTTAAATACATAAATAGTTTATTATTTAATAAAGTAATTATTTATAAAAACAATTAAATATAAAATGATCAAAGGGATAATATGATATTATTTTTAAATATTGTAATAATTAAAATATCGGATCAACCTAGCATTCTATTATATAACATGGTCTTTATTTAGTAATAATTTCGAAGGTCTATAATGTTTTAATAAACTAACGTTTTTACTATTTTTAGCTAACTTTTACTTGAATTATAGAACTCATTGTTTATTTTTAATATCTTGTTTTAGTTTATGAATTAATGAATATGAATTTTCATTTATAAGATTGCATTTTTTTAATATTTAAATTATTTATACGTAATATATAATTAATCAAGAAATCTTTTTATCATTTATTGCCATATTCTTTTCAAATTTTATGTTTAAATAACTACTACATGCATATGTAAAAATGTGTATGCACAAAGTCTTAAATAGTTATTTTATTATTAAAGGGAAAAAATTAAATTGTAATTAACTATTTCATCTTTTTTCCCCACGAGCATTCTGGGTATAATAACCTCATTTTGGACAGTATATAGCTCAAAAATTGGTGAGAGAGTGTATTTGATACTTAAAAACTAAAATTAGAATTGTTGTTGTGAATTTTTAAATATGAGGAGTGTGTCTGACAAAGCTCATGGATGTCTAACATCACCCTTGTTTCCCATTATTTTCAAAATACATTTTTTTTCTCCTTTTCTTCCACACATCCATTAATAAAATAATATTACACGTAAACTCAAAATTTTTCATTATTTTTTAAATATGCATTTTCCATCAATCTACCATTCAAAAACACATTCTTTGTCAAATAATGAAGCTCAAACAATATCTAAAATTAAATATAGAACACGTCACATACTCACATGGCATATTGAACACTTGTTCGATAAGTGTTTCTAAAGTATTCCTTGATTGTCATAAATTATTTAATAAAATATATAAATAGTAGGATGTGACATGGTTTGCTGGATAATATGTCCTAGAGTGCCTAATGAGTATCGATGTCTAATATGATACGACATGTTTTGGAGACTAACATGCCTCTTTAACACGAGTTTCCGTGTTTCAGAGCCTTTTCACTAATGTACCCAACCTATCAACTCAACTCTATGATTTGTTTGTACATTCTTTCCCTTGCACATAACAATGTATTTGTTATCATTTCCTTCAAACAAGGTTGAATCCAAGGTAAATATGCATGGAACTTTTAAGCTAATAAGAAAGGCAAACAAGGAATAATTGATATACAGAGAGATCGAGATTGTCTATAAACGAGGAACCAAAATGTACAGAACTTATTACTTTGTATTCTGATGTTTCCATCCCAATAATTTATCTTAACTCCTATAAAAGCATATGGGAAAAGAGGTGCCTAAATTCTTCGACATTGCGACACAGATGAACTGAGTCTTCGCGCCTTCTGTGCTACCAGAACCTGCTCCAACCTTAAGCAGGTGCCCTTCTGCAATAAGAACCATGCAATGCGGGTGAACAACACGATGAAAAATTCTCGGACAGAAATGTGCCACTAACATCGGAGAACAGAAAACATATAATCAGGAGTCAGTAAACCTACTGATTTCCTGCTTCATTCTGCAGGAGGAACAAACGCGTGGATCCTCTCGGTCTGAAGATAATTTTTAAACTAATGACTGCCTAATGTGATTTGTGCCTTTGCCTCATTACAAGCTTTTTGACACACCATGAAGCAAAGATACCATGGACATTCTGTTGCAATTAATTTCCCCATTATCTACTTGGTCTTCATGCCTTCATGTGAATCACACCTTTTTTGTGCTGAAATGGGCTTCCTAGTACAAAATGTCCTGTCGTCTAGATCCACCCACATATGGTGTGGTATTGCTTGCTTTCATCTTACCCGCGAACTTATGACCACTGGCCACTAGTTTTATCAAAGAAAATCTTTCTGTCTATCCAGAATTAGAGAACGAGACTATGAGCCACTGTTTATGTTCGTTTTGTTCGGGATATTGATGCAGATTGACGAATCCTCCTGCCTTTATGCTCCAAACATCTTTTATTTCCACGGACGGGCTCCCTTCTACATGGAGAGCCATTGCCCAAGCTCACTCCACAAATAGGTGAAAATTTCTCTTTAACTGGTTGTTCAAAAGCATTTGGTCGATTTGGATCGGTGATAATGCCCGAATCAGTGCTAGAAGAATCAGAAGGCGTATTTTCTTCTGTGGTCAACTTTGAATTAACTCTCATCCCTTTGTGCTCTAAACATCGTTTTCTTCCCTTAACAGGTAGCTTAGTACAAATGGATCCCTTACCCATGGCAACACCACAAATACTCACGCAATCATCACTGGAACCAGATATAATTGGCACTAGCCTTGGTCGTGACCTCCCAAATCTAAAAATTCGGGAGAAGATGCCAGTGCTGTCCATATCCGATCCATTCTGGATCAAATATGGTTCACAAGGTTTGATTTTGATACCCTCTTGCTTCTGTCGGCAATATTGAAGCTTCTTAGCTATTAGAGAGAACTGAGATTCTCTTGAACGCCGATCAATCTTTTTAAGGATATCATTGGGTCGACGTGCACCATTGCTACCTTTATTCCATGCATAATCAAAATTTTCAAGCAGCTGAGCTTCAGTTCTCTCTGCATCGCTCTTAGTTTTCATCTATCGAACAATTCCAGGAAGGAAATAAGTAACATGATGGTAGGTGTGTCAAAGTATATAAAATTTTGATGCAGTACATATAAGCACATCTAAAAGTATGAGATGATATTAGAAAAGGATATTGAAGAGGCAAGTTCAGACAATAACACATCTAAAAGAGAGGTAGTGCTTACAGGAGCCCATCTGTAAACAATGGAAAAGCCTTTCGAGAATATTTGCATAAATAATCCTGGTCCTCTATTGGCAGAAATAATTTGAAAGTTGGTCGACCCTTCATTCGAGCAACCATTCTCCAAATGTGCACCTCCACGACCGTATTGTTGTAGTCTAGTCCTAACATTATCGGCTTGTCCAAGATAAACAGGAATTATACAGCTTGGGTCAAGTTTGCGAGTGTCTTGCCCAGATTGGGGGAGTGATATAATTATGCCAAGCTCATAAATGCCAGGACAAGACGCGCAATTTGGAAGATTGTGAGTCCTGTACTTCTCCACTCCTTCTTTCCCCAATAAATAGTCTTCCCAGTCAGAGGGCCCAATTAGAATCTGGAGAATACCACATAGAGTGCATCACAACTAAATCTAACAAGAGCAAAAATTAAGTAAATCATTGATCAGGTACATATTATTGAAATTTCATTCGCAAAACTATGTTAACATTAATGTTTCATTCATCTCGACCAACATTTTGGTTTAGATATGTGTCTCTCATACCAATTAAGAAAGCTCTTATGTCGGAATCTAGAAAATAAAAGGGCTCTAAGCCAGATAGCCAAGTCCATTTTCCCATTTTCTTCAACTTGTGCCATTTCATGAAGAACCAATGCCTTCAAACCTGAATGAAGGATGTCTCAGATCTCCATTGCTGACTAAAATTCAAATAAACTAAATATTTTTTCACTAGTCATTCTTTATTCAAGTGAAAACAAATAGGATCAGAGAGTTCCTTAGATTAAACAGTATAATTTCAATAAAAACACTTTAAAAATATAACTAAAATTCACTCTCCTATGCAGCAATTATCTCTCATTATTTCAGTTTTATACCAAACTTTGAGAAACTACAACTTCCAATCTGCTAGATTAGTCTTTATTCAAATTTTCCCATCTCCCAATATCTCTCTTCAAAAACAAAAAGTTCAATGTTATTAGTGCTCACTACTAATACAAATCAAGACACTATCAACGTTGAATCTGAATTTTCAATGAATTACTATGAACTAAGAATTAAATGCATTGCGGGTCACTCGACTTTCAGCGACATCCATCACTCATCTTTAATTCATGAAATCAAACTACCCAACTTTGATTTGCTTGTAAATCTGACCACTGCCTCCAGATCTGCAAGCAAAAAACATGGGTAGCTTGATTGCACGAAATTAAGTATGAGTGACCCAAAAAACAACTTGTTCCTCCCTAAATTGAAATGAACCCGACTTCCAGTTCCAGGAAAGCCAATTAAATCATGGCTGCTAATTACCCGACAAGGCATGAATAAACTGTGCATATATACTTATAATATATAGAGAGATGGGCGGCAGACCTTCCATTGAGAGAAAGCAGAATCATGTTTGGTGCGGTTGCAGTCTTCTCTCTTCAGCCGAGCTGCCATGGACGGATCCAAACACTCACTTGTGTGGACCGTTAATTTCGGCCCTTTATAGAGCACGCTCATCCGTCCAATTTGACGTTTTTGCCCGTTACTAATGGAGTACATAATTATGCTACTTCTCCAACTACACCTAATAGGTAGATTCAAATAATACATTGTACTAATAAAATAAATTATATAAATATAACCCGACCCGACTACAATATACTAGATACTTTAGCATTGTTTATGAATTCTTTATTTATGTGAGGCAAGCGGTTTGATACAAAACTTTATCGGAATTGGGTGGGGTAGTAAGTCACGTATCGACTATTCTATTTCTACCTAGGTGGCCCAACGATTGTCACAAACCATGCGTTGCCCATACTATTATCTTCTTCCATCGAAATATTCCCCAAAATATGCAATTGTATGTCATCATCAGAAGAGAATGAAAGCAAAAGATCTTTTTTTCTTGATGGACAGCGTAATTAATTAGAAAACAGAATGGAGTTATATTCATTAAACCAATTTATTATCTGCGTATGAATGCAAAGCACAATAGTACTGGTTGAATGAAGAGTCGCATATGCATAACCCAGAGGAGTTCTTCATCAAATTTAAGACCATTGGAGGTGAGGGTTGGAAGTAATGCCAAATATGGTGAAGAAAGTGTGAGAATTAGCAGTTATGAGGAAATGCAAGTAAGAGGGAAGTTTCCAAAAGCCACAACTTTTGAGTGGAAAACCGTTCGAAGAGGGAAGTTTCTAAAAGCATGACTTTGAGTAACCGTTCAAGAGGGGTGTTTCGAGCGTTTTGTCGCTAACAATTAAAAAGGGATCAGACAATTGTGTAAGGAACAGACATATTGAGAAAAAGTCCCAAAATGGGGTGTTTTATTGGCGAAAATTTACAATCGGAAACAGAATGCATCCAAGGGGCACAAGCACACGAATACTAAAAG
>CAIGRT010190534.1:0-15738 GCA_903798405.1 Fraxinus platypoda | reverse complement strand
CGACTAGGTTTGGTTAGGTCGGTTTAATCGATTTTTTTGCCCACCCTGTCTTTCAAATGGAATAAATGATCCAATTCAAAAAAGAATATAATTTTTTTGTTGAATTTTTGGGCTTTTAATTTTTCGAGGCCCTCAAGAATTTGCATCATTGGGCAACCTAATTACGTTAAGTATTAATTTGCTATTCACACAATATATCGAGAACCAACAGTACAATATTTGATTATTTTTATTTGTGCATACATTTTATTCCAAAATAAATATATATTTTAAAATTATAATTTCAAGAGTAATAATCTCAAATTATTCACACAGTGAAAGCGCGTGTCGACAAATTTCCCGGCACCGTTGAACCCTTTCCCTAAAGAAATACCCGTCCCCACTACACTCAGAAAAACACCCGCCGTCTCTCCCTTCCTCTGTATATAAAGCAAAACCCTCATTCTCTCCCCTGTAGGGCTTCGCTTTTTCGCCGTAGCCTCCATACATTACCCTCCTATCTCTCACACACTAGCAAGAGTGCGATGGCGCAGTCTCTAGAGTTGCTACTGATTCAATTCTTGATGCCCGACAATGACGCGCGGCGGCAGGCGGAGGACCAGATAAAGCGGCTGGCCAAGGATCCGCAGGTGGTACCGGCGCTAATACACCACCTCCGCACTGCCAAGACCCCCAATGTGCGGCAACTCGCCGCCGTGCTCCTCCGCAAGAAGATCACAGGACACTGGGGTAAACTCTCTCCCCAACTTCGACAGCTCGTCAAGCAGTCCCTCATCGAAAGCATCACCATGGAGCACAGGTTCGGATAATATTTATTGTCCCATTACTTTACATTTGTTTTGTTTTTGGTTGAGTTTATGCACGCTGCTGAACAGTTGTAAGTTATAGTTGAATCCCACAATCTGGATTGCTATTCTTTTTAATGAAATTTAATTCCAAGGCCCCAATATATGCCTCTAGACATAGCTTGCGTGTCTTATTTATTGAATTTCTTAGTGTTTCTCCAAATTCATCAGTATTCAATTCATTATAAATCAATTCGATGTCTCCACGATTTTTTTTCTCTTTAGTAAATACAAATTCCTGCTGAATCATGCAGTATTTATTGATGTCATACTTATCTTTGTAAAAACTTTTAAAGAGGTAATTGTTTTTGGGTACCAAATCATGCTATAAGTTAGGATTTAGGTTCATTATTGTTGTTAGACATTGTTTTTCTTTAACTTGTGGATTTTTTTTGTCAAAATGATTCACATGATGGCTTTTCTTTATCCAGTCCACCGGTGAGACGAGCTAGTGCAAATGTGGTGAGTATCATTGCAAAGTATGCTGTTCCGGCTGGAGAATGGCCTGATTTATTGCCATTTCTATTTCAATGTAGTCAAAGTCCTCAAGAAGAGCACAGGGAAGTATGTTTTTTTACCTGCTGGTGTTTTTCCAGAATCCCTTTTTAACTTCTCTTAATACTTGATGTTTTGCTTTTGCTGTTTCTGTTGCACTTTCAAATCAAAAGGGTTTTACAATTTACCAAATAAGTGACTCAGTCTAGTTCTAATGTCACCTCTCCTAACAAACACACAAGTTTTGGAAATACTTACAAACGTGCGAGCTTCCCTACTCATCAAGCAATATCTAGCTGCACAAACCAAGATTTGAAAACTAGCAACAACACCCTTAGCTGTATGTACATACTAGCGGAACTATATCACCTTCTAGACTTCCAGCACGAACTCGTATTCTCATTTTCATGCAGCAAATTTCCATCTTTCTTCTCTTACTGTCACAGTTAGCAAAAATTCAAATCTCCTTAATACTCTTAACTAGTGTCAGTTGAATCTCTTTGTTTATCTTTCCTGGAAACTTCCTCAACTCTTCAATTCTTTCGCAGTTTCTCCCCAGTAGCAGGTATCCACCATCACTTGCCCATCTTTATTTTCCCAGCATTGTGGATGATCAATTTGTATAAAACTTGCATCCAACGTCCTGAAAAAATCTGAATACATCTTTGTTATTTCCCCATTTCGATCATTGTGCTACTAAATTTATGCATATCGTGTGAGAAGCGTGCCATAAAAGCTACTGGTAAGAGATAAGGGGCTACATTTTTCATGATCAACTGTCAGTTAAAGGGGAAGTGAATTTTGATTCTAAAGCCCTTTGGATGACTGAGGATCATTCATGGACTATGGCATATCATACATGGCTAGTGCTAATTTCCACTATGGATGAAATCCCAATTTACTTTTTTGACACATGAATATCCAGCAATTGCTGTACATGTATCCCCTCTGCCTAGGAGAAGTGCTGTCAACAGAGAAACATTGAATCCTATAAAGCAAAAATCTAGATCTTCTTTTTATTTTTCTTTTTACATTTCAACTGCCTCCTATAACAGGCTAAAAAAATGTAGCTTATTCTTTCTGATACAGGTGGCACTGATACTTTTCAGCTCCTTGACTGAAACAATCGGGAATTCATTCCAACCATATTTTACCGATCTACAATCTCTTCTACTCAAGTGCCTTCAAGATGAGACTAGTAACCGTGTTAGAGTTGCTGCTCTCAAGTAATATTTGTTTCGAAAAATTTGTTTGACTTCTATTATGATAATGAGAAAGATCTTATATATTTTATGCATCATCTCATCAGGGCAGTTGGTTCTTTTCTCGAGTTCACTCATGATGAAGTAGAAGTGGTGAGTTATTATTGTGTTCTTTCCGTCTCTATTTTTCTCCTTATGGATTCCAATTTTTAACTATGTCTACATGCTTAGCATATATTTATGCATCATAAAGATAAATTAGATTATAGGACATAATCACCACATTTCCTGCTAATTCTTATTTTGATATATCCTTCAATCCTTACTTTATGATACTCTGTGTGTACCAAACTCTTATAGATGATGTCAGTTAGAAGTAATCTGTAGAGGAGACCTATAGGAGCCCTGAAGGAATTAGAGATTCCCAAACCTTAGGCATTATGCATGTCATTTTAGATTCAATTAAATTTACTCATTTAAGCGAGAATATTAAGATGGATGCCTGACTATACTGCAATGAATAAAATAGAAATTGTGATATATGTCAACTAGTGGAGGTGACTGCAATTGGGGATGATGTCGATGGTTGACGCATGCCTTTGCTTGGGCCTAGAGAAGCTATCGTAGTCTCATCCATAAGAGCAATGCGATCTCGGTTGGACATGTTAAAAGTGGATAGTTAAACTATTACTAACATGGTCTGATGTTGCAAAACATTCATTCACTAAAATTCTATTACAAGTATGCTTGATCGAATGGATGGGTGAAAAAGGATCTGTACCTTAAATTATTTTGAGAATAAGACTTGACTTGTTATTGTCTTTGTCTTTTGAGTTCTTTCCCAAATTGAATTTCCTTGTAATTATAATGATTCTTCAACATATTGAATGATTAAATTAGCTATTTATTTTAGATAAATCCTCTTAATTATAATGATTTTTTCCCCTAATACATACTCCCTTACCCTGCCCCTCACACAAAAGAGAGAAAAAAGATCCCAGGACTTCTTGGGGGGTGAGGGGCACATGAAAGCAAAAAAGGATATCCCAACATCAGATGTCTATGGGGTTTGGCACTGTTATCATGTCACAGTACGAACTCTCTGATTCCATAAGAAGGAGAAGCTCGAAGCAGTTGGCTAAATCATTATGTTTATTGTGGAAATGTGAAGGCATGCTTTTGATATCTTCATCATTTTTTTACGAGTGCATAATTTTGATCCAAACTTGTAACTGTAACCCTTATGAAATGAAAATGAATGATCTACAACAAACTGTGTTGATAAGCTGGTTCTTTTAGTTACTATTTTAGTAGTATTATGCTCTAATATGGCTGAATCATTGTTTTTGGGCATTCTTGAGGCTAATACAATACTCTAATCTTGAAGATCAAGTTTCGCGAGTTCATTCCCAGCATTTTGAATGTGTCGAGACAATGCATTGCTTCTGGTGATGAGGATGTTGCAGTGATTGCATTTGAAATATTTGATGAGCTAATTGAGTCTCCTGCTCCTCTTCTTGGCGAATCTGTCAAAGCCATAGTTCAATTTTCTCTTGAAGTTTGTTCAAGTCCAAATTTGGAAGCTAATACACGCCATCAGGTCAGGAGAGTCTACTACAATCCTATCTACTTATTTTAGTCGTAGCTACTTTGTCTTTTTGTTATTGAAGCAGTTACTTTACTATTTTTCTTGTTTTGTGTCTTATGTCAGGCTATTCAAATAATTTCATGGCTTGCGAAGTATAAATCCAGTTCGCTCAAAAAGTACAAGCTCGTAGCACCGATCCTGCAAATTATGTGCCCATTGCTTGCAGAATCAACTAACAGGGATGAAGACGATGATCTTGCCCCAGACCGAGCTGCTGCAGAAGTCATCGATACCATGGCTCTGAATCTGTCAAAGCAAGTGTTCCCGCCTGTTTTTGAGTTTGCTTCTCTTAGCAGTCAGAGTGCCAATCCAAAATTTAGGGAAGCTGCGGTTACATCTTTAGGTGTTATTTCAGAGGGCTGTCTGGAGTTGATGAAAAACAAACTGGAACCTATTCTTCATATTGTCTTGGCGGCCCTTAGAGATCCCGAACAAATGGTACGAGGTGCTGCATCCTTTGCACTGGGTCAATTTGCTGAGCATCTGCAGCCTGAGATAGTATCTCATTATGAAAGTGTTCTTCCTAGCATTTTGAATGCCTTAGAGGACGTGTCTGATGAAGTCAAGGTACTGACATGATAAATCCAGTACTTATACTATACCACTCTCTCTCTTTCCTTTCTAATATTTTACTTATGCTTTGGCAGGAGAAGTCTTATTATGCATTGGCAGCATTTTGTGAGAACATGGGTGTGGAAATTCTTCCTTTTCTGGATCCCTTGATGGGAAAATTAGTTGGTGCCCTCCAAAGTAGCACCCGTAATTTGCAGGAGACGTGCATGGTAAGAATTAATTGTATTTGCTTAGAAGTTTAATGCTCTAAAATTCTAAGTTTCACTGATCTTTGCTTGATGTTATTGCAGTCTGCAATTGGTTCAGTTGCATCTGCTGCAGAACAAGCTTTTGTTCCATATGCTGAAAAGGTTCTTGAGTTGATGCAAATCTTCATGGTTCTTACAAATGATGAGGACCTCCGGTCACGAGCGAGGGCTACTGAACTGGTTGGAATAGTTGCAATGTCTGTTGGGAGGGCAAGGATGGAGCCGATTTTGCCTCCCTTCATTGAAGCTGCAATATCTGTATTAACTGATGCCTTTGATATTAAAGAAGTTATTTGTTTTTGGTTCATTTGATGAGAGGTTTTATATTCCAGGGATTTGGGTTGGAATTCAGCGAGCTTCGGGAGTACACTCATGGATTCTTCAGCAATGTTGCAGAACTTTTAGACGATGGATTTACTCAGGCATAATTTATTTCACTACATCTTACCCTTTTTTGTACATGTTATTTTACATCTAAAATTATGCATTACATTTTGGAACAGTATCTTCCACACGTAGTTCCTCTGGCATTTTCCTCCTGCAATTTGGATGACGGCTCTGCTGTGGATATTGATGATTCTGATGCGGATGAGAATGTCAATGCATTTGGTGGAGTCTCATCTGATGATGAAGCACATGATGAACCGAGGGCTCGCAATATCAGTGTAAGAACAGGGGTTTTGGATGAAAAAGCAGCAGCTACACAAGCTCTTGGATTATTTGCTCTCCACATGAAGAGTTCCTATGCACCGTATCCTTTTCGCTTTCTTCTGTATATATTTATTTTACTTATATCCTGTGGTAAACAGGAAACATTCTTTTTTGGATGCCTTAATATATAATTAAGGTACTTAGAGGAGACCTTTAAGATTTTAGTTAGACATTCAACATATTTCCATGAGGATGTTCGCCTTCAGGCAATTATTGCTCTAAAATGTGAGTTTCAGTTGGACGCTTGCTATGTACTTTTTCTTGTCATCGTGCATAGATAATCCTAGTTTGTTCATTTTAATGCTTGGTGCTTTTGTCTGAAGATACCAGTAGTAGAAGCATATCGAACTTTAGAAAATTCCTGTGTTGGAAGCCCCCAACCTATTTTACATGCCCTTGCTGAAAAGAAAAGATTCAACAGATCACGTCATTTCTATCATTAAATGGAACTCAACACTCACCCTTCCCACGCCCAAAAGACGACTTGGGAAGAAAGAAAAGATCTCCTGAATTCTCACTTTATTTTGAGGGTTGTCTTATTAAAGTTTTCGGAATAGGATGACATTAGCTTCTGTTTGCTACCGCAATGACAGAATGTTGTTATCTTGAAATGGATAATTATCGTAATATGTTACATTTCAAGTCTTAACAGCTGTTTTGCCTTTATGCTGTTCCCCAAAATGAATGCTATATGCTGGCCTTTGGTATTTAATGATGTTTGTTTACTTGTATATCTCCAAGATGCTAATTTGTCAGTTGTCATATGGAACATATCTAGAATGCTGTATGACCACAGCTTTAAGTTGATAAATACATGTGTAATAACTTTCAACTGGCTTTATAGCTTTCTCCTGGTCATGTCGTCTTTCTATAAACTCGATTCCCTGTAATTGAGAGTTCAGACTAACAGCAGTGGTTTTGGACTAGAATTATGGTTTTCTAAAAGGGAAATTTAGCTTCTCGTGAATCTTCGTTTTCCTTCGCTTATCTGAACCTGATATCTGTTCTTGCATTTTGATTGATGGATGACGCCCTCCATTTATATCAACTGCCCTCTCATGTTTGATTAATTGAGAGTTCAGACTAACAGCAGTGGTTTTGGACTAGAATTATGGTCTTCTAAAAGGGAAATTTAGCTTCTCCTGAATCTTCGTTTTCCTTCGGACATCTGAACCTGATATCTGTTCTTGCATTTTGATTGATGGATGACGCCCTCCATTTATATCAACTGCCCTCTCATTTTTTATTAATATGGCGTGGCAGATATATTGATGGCCGCTCATGCAGTTTTCCATGGTCATAATGTGAGTGCGAAATATCACTCCTCCTTTGCACTCTTTGATTATATTGTTCATCATTCACTATTCATGATGTGCAGGCAAATTTTGACTCTTCTAGTTCAAACAATGTATGACTTTTATTATCACCACTTTGTTGATCATGTCGGTTTTTTATATAATTTTTTAAGATTTAGTCGTTTGATTTAGCTAAAAAAGTTGATAAAAATCAAGTCAAAGTAGACAATTAATTTTAACCACACATTTCATGGGACTTTTATAACTTTTTAACCACATTTCATCAATTTTTATAAAAATATACTAAGCATCTGATTTTTAGCAAAATCAAAATGAGGCCTAGTTTTATGTATGTTCGCTATTAAATTGGTTAAAATGGCATCCATTCCTCAAGTTATTTAGTGCCTGGTTGACAACTATTAATTTATTTTATGATTTGTTACGGGATCATTTTTAACCTCACATTCACACAATAAAATATTCTACACGTATATTAAATTTTTTTTCCTACTTTTTAATCGCACATTCTCTTAAAAATCACTATTCAAAACTCTTTTTCTACAATAATGGTTGTCAAACAGGTCTTTGGTTGTTTCTTAATGTTATGAAATCCTTTTGAGTAACATCAATTCTATCTGGTTGGATATTCTGACTGAAATCGCAGATTCACTTGTTTTCTGCAGGAAGGAATTGCAAAGACAAAAGAAGTTCTTGGTAAGTATCAATTATTTAACATTCACTAACTTGGAATTTTTAATTCTATACTTATTCCTCAACCTGTGAAAACCTTTACCATCTCTTGTGACAGATAATGTGATGAACATTTATATAAAAACAATGATTGAAGATGATGACAAGGAAGTTGTTGCTCAAGCTTGTATGAGCATTGCTGACATCATGAATGATTTTGGGTTCATAGCTGTTGAGCCATGTGAGTGGAAAATCTGGCGGTCTCTTCTTTTTCGTCTCCTGAAATATCTTTTTTCCTGTGAAGAAGCTTACTAGCTGTTTTCCCTTTTTCCTATGTTCCTATTGCAGACTTTCCTCGACTAGTTGAAGCTACTTCGGTATTGCTTAAAGGGGAGTCAACATGTCAACAGATAGAATCTGACAGTGAGATTGATGAGGACGATCCCGAACATGACGAAGTGCTCATGGATGCTGTTTCCGACCTCCTTCCTGCATTTGCAAAGGCCATGGGTGCTCAATTTGCTCCCATCTTTTCGCAGCTGTTTGCACCTTTGATGAAATTTGCAGTTAGTGAAAGCTGCTTACTGTATTGCATCTGAATATGAATCTCTGCACCTGTTTTGTTTCATTTCTCACTGGTTTCTGTAATGGCAATTGCAGAGAGCATCAAGCCCACCACAAGATCGTACCATGGTTGTTGCGACCCTAGCAGAAGTTGCCCAGCATATGGGTGCTCCAATTGCTGGCTATGTCAATGTAATGCTGAGCAATTAACAGTGCATTTTCTTTTAATTTCTGGTCACGTGACATTAATGTAGTGGATATACTTCAAATTTCAGGCTGTGATGAATATTGTACTTAAAGAATTAGGTTCATCTGATTCAACTAATAGGAGGAATGCAGCATTTTGTGTTGGCGAATTGTGCAAAAATGGTGGGAACTCTGCTCTGAGGTATCCTTCCATACGTCTAATGTGTAATTACTTTTACCGCTGACTTACCCAAAAAAGTTCTTTGGGTAGTTCGAGTTTTTCTCAATTTAAGAAAATGGAACGTTGACGGATGCATCACACAAGTCAATGAAACAAAATGCATGGTTTTGAATTGGATCATCAAATTCCTCCCATTCACAGTGAGGAATTCTCCCATACTCCTTGCTCTATCTATAGTATTGCTATTGGGTTGGGATGGGATGGTGACTGTGGTGTTCGATCCTTATCTTTGTGCATTTGGCTTGCTCACATCACCCTAACTTAGCTTAATTGCTAACATATTTCATCTTCTTTTCTTTCATGTTTACTCATATCTCCTTACATATCTAATAGATACTATGATGATGCTCTACGTGGCCTTTATCCATTGTTTGGGGAATCAGAGCCGGATAATGCAGTTAGGGACAATGCCGCTGGTGCAGTGGCAAGGATGATTATGGTTCACCCGGAGGCTATTCCTCTGAATCAGGTTCACCTTCTGGTTCTTTACTTTGAATTTGCCCTAATTTTATTTTTGACCACAGTTGCTTTATCAGGTCCTCCCTGTTTTCTTGAAAGTTCTTCCTTTGAAAGAGGACAAGGAAGAATCAATAGCTGTATATAGCTGCATCTGTAATCTTGTTTTATCATCTAATCCTCAGGTACTCAAATTATTCGTTTTATGCCCATAACTTCTCAAATCATGTCTGTTTTGAACTACATTTTTCTGACTTCATCTTCAATTTTTCCTCTTATTGCGGGTTTTTTTCCATTTTTTTTTCTTCCATTTGCAGATCCTGTCTAATGTTCCCCAGCTGGTTGATATATTTGCCCAAGTTGCTGCATCACCTGAAGAAACACCTGAAGTCAAGACCCAGATAGGCAGGGCATTCTCTCACCTGATATCAGTTTATGGTCATCAGATGCAGCCTCTTTTGGGCAATCTTTCACCCTTGCACGCGAATGCCCTAGCGGCTATTGCTCCTAAGAGCTGACGCAGAAGCAAAAATCCAACTACAAAATTTTGTTCTATTTATGGTCCATTCTCACTATTGAGCTGCTCTCTTTGGACATTTCACGCCAAACAGATGTTGAGACGATAGCCAGAACTAAAGTTGGTCATGGCTTAAATGATTTTTTGAATGGCGTGCTGCGGGAGCTGTATATGGTTTCGTGATATATGTGAGTACAAAAACATTTACAGATACTTCATCATGTGCTTTTTTTATTCGACGACAGGTAATGACATTTATTTTTCTTTGAATTTTAATTTTTGGTGTGATAATTTGTGGTTCGTAATTTTTATGGAGTTGGGAACGATGTGTTGTCATCCCATCCCCCCTTTTCTCTCGTGTTATCTGTAACCAGTGATTTTTGTTTTGTTAACATTCTTTCTCTATAAATTATGAATTTGATGGTTTATTCATATAATGTTCTTCGACATGAATTGTAATTTAACATTTTTTTCTTCCATTCTCTGTAATTTGCTTCATTCATACCTTCATCCTGTGAAATAATAAATCAATTGATGAAGTGCACTAAATCCATTTATAGAAGTGTGATAAATATTAAAAAATGGGACCAGGCACTGACTTGAAAAAGAAAAGGTCATGATCGAATTGGGATGGGTTGAACCGATTGTAAAACACAAATAAATGTACCACAAGAATTGAAAAAAACAAGTTAATTATCTAAATCAATTAATATATGTGAATAAAAGCACTCATTAAACTTGACTATATTTATCACTTGACCACTTCTAATGTCAATAGAAAGCAAGACAATTAATATATTACATTTTGTTGTGTTGTTAAAATAAAATTAAATGAGAAATATAGATTGAATAGGAAAGAAAAAAAAAATCAAGTCAAGATGTAAATCATATTGAGCTTTAAATTTATTATACTTTTCTTTCAAATAAAGTTAACATGCAATGACATGATAAGTAATAAATTGGACCGAGGGAGTAAATACGGAAAACTTACATAACTATGAACTTTTAAAGATATACATTTTCAAACTCAACAAATTTGTGAAATTCTTTCAAAGATCAAATGGTATTAACTAAATAAATAATTAAATAAGTTAATGTCACAATAACATATAATTTATGACATCAGTTACGTACTAATCACAATTATAAATTTAGTCACAAATCACACATTTTTATAGGTCACGACTTATTTATCGTTCACAAATTATCAAATTAATTGATCACAACTTATATATAATCACAAATTATAAACTCAATTGTTCACATATTATCAAATTAACTAGTCTTAATAACCCAATTAACTGGTCATAAGTTACCCTTCATCTCCCCTACCTCACCTCGGTTGCACTCCTCCACTGTCGACACCCCTCCAAACACTGTCGATGTCACCTTAGATCTACAAATTACCACACCACTTTCGACAAACCCCTACCCCACCCCACATCCACCATCATCACACTACCATTACCACCCCCATACCACTACAACCACGAGCAGATCAACACCATCACCGCAAATTCACACCACCACACTCACAACATCCACGTTGCAGTGCCACCGTGGGTGCCAAAGAAGTGAGGAAGGTGATCGTACCCGAGAAAAGTGGAATGAAGTTGAAGTTTTTGTGACCGTTTGTGTGGGTAAAAATGAATTAGGATTAGAGTGAGGTTGGTTGGGTGAGATATACCTGATTTTTGAAAGAATAATATATCATTGAAATGAAAATTGAAAAACACGACCTAATTTTTGGGATATAAGTTGTACCTTTATGCACCTTTAAGTCCAAGTCATTGTGCTCTGTATGTTCAAATTTTTCACCCTTTTTCATGGGAAAAAGCGAAGCACTAAAACCGGTCCTGGTTAAGCGATTTTGTGGTTAGACCGGGTTTTCACGCTCTTTAGTTGTACAGTCCGGTTTTTGTTCGGTTTCTTAATTTTTTCGAATGGATCGATTGGTCCGATTCAATTTTTACAAAATTGATTGATACAGCCAATTCTAATCCCTTTAGACTTGCATTTAGTAGAAATTGACTTACTATCGTTGACACTTAAACCACTTGGCCATAGATACTTAGTAGTAGGACGGTAAATGGATCGGAGGATCCGCCTATATCCGATTCGATTGGATCCGATAATACAATAGATATTTGATTGTTGAATCCATATTCATTTTGCTATGTTATTGGATATCCGATCTGAAATTAAAGAAATTAGGAAAAAAATAATATTGGAATCAATTTTTTTTAAAAAAATTTTCCCAATTTTTTCAATTCTTAAATGGGCTTAATAATTATAAATTTTTCAACTTTTTTAAGTTTTGAATTTGATGGCTTTTTATTCTAAATTTATTTATTTTAGTCACAAATAACATGCCATAAAAATATTTTACTACTCAATTATTTATAGCAAATCGGATCGAATTGTTATCGGATTGGATTGACCTATATCTATATTTGATCCATTTAGTTAATGAATTATCGGATTCGAATCTTGATCGGATTATCAAACTAAGATCCTGAATCCAGTTCCCATTAATTTCATTGGATTCAGATCGAATTTGGATCAAAATTCAATCCATTGACAGCCCTACTTAGTAATGAGCCTCGTACATGGTGAATAACCAAATTTCAAATAACAATTTTACAAAAGAAAATAAATTAAAATTTTGAGCCTGTATGAAACCTATTTTTTTTCCCCCAAAATGCATTTTAGAATAGTATTTTGAAGGAGAATGTAGTTAAAAAATAAGGAAAAATTTTGAATTTGCGTTTAATATTATTTTATTGAAAAATATGTGATTGAAAAAGAAAGAAAGAAAAATGTACTTTAAAAATAATGTGAATCAAACAAGGGCTATGTATAAAACGATTCTTAGAACATTCTAATATATGCTTCAATTGTCTAAATTGTTTAAATGATTNGGAGAATGTAGTTAAAAAATAAGGAAAAATTTTGAATTTGTGTTTAATATTATTTTATTGAAAAATGTATTTTGTAAATAATAAGATCAAACAAGGGCTCAGTTTATAATATTATTTACAAAACTCATGAAGATTTTGCATACTGGAACTCAAACTAATTCAAAAGAAGGAAGCTTTTGGTTTAACTTATATCTTGAAGTAAATGACCAAACATTGGTTCATAAGTCCAACATATCAAGTAAGTTGATAATTATGTAGCTTAGCTACTTCATTATTCTCTATGTTTGCTGTTGCTTTAATTCTGCAACTATTTTTAGCTAATAGCTCTACCAGACTCCATTTACATAAAATTAAAATCTGTAACAACAATATGAGGCAATGTCACTCATCTCAACCAAGAAATTACCTTCTCTCTCAATCCTTCAACATAGTTTGCCAAAATTGAGCTTTCACTTGTCTGTCCAAAAGGGATAAAAACATTTTATCAAAGTCAGCCTCAAATTTTTGACTTACAAATTAAGTTATGAAAATAAAGGGCATTTATTTTATTTTATTTTTTTAGTACAGCGGGGTGGGGGTGGGGGGGTTTGAACATGTCATAGTTTTCAAGAGAGATTTTCAATTAAATTGGAAAAATTCGACCGGTACACAGGTCAAAATTATTAATTGTTTTGTAGGCTAAACTAAACGAGGATAATTATGGTGAATTCGTTTTTGTTTTGGTCAAATAGAAGCTAGGATTAATATAATCAATATATGGATAAAACGGTTCTCGTGGGAACTATTCTTAATTCATCATTATATTACTTGTTTATCGATATTGTACACTTGTGGAATTTTGACAATCACTATGCAAAACTGACATAAAATTTTATCTCTATTTTATTGATATTAATAATTTTTTTTTTTAATAAATTAAGTAATGTTTGGTGCACCAAATTGGAATAGATAAATTTTTTGGTACAAAATTATAGTGAATAATTCAAGTAGATTGTATTACAGTGAATTATGTGTGCACTACTATTGATTTTTTTATCCAAAAGACAGTCATTTACACTACGAGTCGTAAAATAGTCTTAAGGTTTATAAGAGTTTAGACTCGATAAGAAACAATATAGTAAATATCATTATTTTGAATGAAATAAAAAATATTATATATCCACCTTAATATACCATAATACTCTTTTATCTTGTAATATTTACTATTGTTTTATACACATTCTTTATAACGATCTAATTCGATGTGCCATATGCAACCTAAAAGTACAAATTTTATAAATTTTATTTTCTTAACTTCATTATTAGTTACACCTTGAAAATTATAAATAATGGGGCTAAAATTTTACAATATATTGCCATATTTAAATTAGGATTAAGCTGCTTGTACACCAGGTGTACATACACTTCTCTCACATGAACAGTGCGCGAGAATATTTTATTGTGTGTGGGACCCCCCTCCATGTGAGGGGGGTGTAAAAGATTGTGTGAATGATTATGTACATGTAGCATGATTGTTTAAATTATTATATTCGTATCTAGCAATAAGATTGTGTATCATGATTGTTTTAGTAGGGTGTGGCTCTCTCTTTGATGATAATTTTTTTAATTATCTACATAAATTTCATAATGGAATATCTAATTTAATTTAAAAAAATTGTAATAAATTTCAATACCTGAATGTGTAGATGATAGCAGAATCTATTTTGAGAGACGTGAAGAGTAGATGCACTTTGGATGCAAATGCCTTGTTCATCTTCCACTTTCTGCAGCAATTTTGTAAATGCATTTCTATTTTCCATGCAAATTTGAATGATTGCTTCTCCCTCTTTAACTTCATTTACAGAAACTGTAGTGCCACTGCCAGTTTGCTGTGAATTCTGATCAGGACTAATTTCAGTACTCTCTCCTGATTGAGTTATATGGTTTTGTTTCTTGAGCTTAAGTGTTTCTATCTCGTTTTCGAGATCCGGGATGTACTTAAGAACACTATCGACTATGGCCGGTGCACTCCATCTTCTCTGCAAGAATTTGTATTAATCATCACTTATGCACCACTCATTTCTATCTACTTACAAACAAATTCATATATTAAGACTTTCCAAACAAGCAAACATGTACTATTGTGGTAGTGTTGCTTGCATTTAATCTTAAAACAATTGGGAGCTCACCTTTGATCTTGATCTAGAATTATCCGGAAGGAGTGCACGGAGAGCGAGATAAGACGTGTTAAGCTTCATCCTTCGAATTCTCTCCTTGGCATTATGATTCATCTTCTTAGCAACTGATGTCCCTTCTTCATCTGCACTTTGTTTTTCAACCAATATTTTCTGATTTTTTAAGTCCTCATTTTCTGGGCTGTACTTCTTTTTTCTTGTCCTGGAATTATTGGATTTATTTTGCCTATTCAACCTCCTTGGTTGTGGCTGCACTACCTGTGGAGCTGCTGCTGCTGTAGCAGCACCAGCACCAGCACCAGCACCAGCAGCACTACCATTCTCCGCCGTAGCCAGCGCCGGAGGTTCACAATTATTAATGGCATTCTCAGAAATGCTGTACTGTGTAACTGCCAGCTCCTCCATATTTTGTAAAAGTGGCCATGATTCATATTCCAAAGGATCAATAGGGCCTAAATATTCAGAACCCTCAAGATTCATTTCTGGTAAACTTGACGTTTATCCAATAATTTGAAAGAGATTAATTTCTGATCAAGATCAGTACATGGGATTCATCGTACTACTTCGTAGAGAGTACTGTCTGAACTTGTACTTCCTTGTACTTCAAGGATCCGCGACTCTTGGTGGTCCAAACCCCAATCCTAATATTTTCACTTCTGCCACCCTAGAAATCTTAACCCTCACACTTTCCAATGCTTTTGTTCTCAAATCTATTCGTTCAATACCCTTGTCGATGCGCGCGTGCAATGTGATTTGCAGAACTATAAACTGTATGAACCCTAGAAATTCTACATAGAGATAATATTCGCTGCATCAGTGTGTTAATTTGTGCCTACACAAACCTAAATGTATTATAAGACAAAATAACATCCAGTAAAATAAATAATTCAAGAATCGAGATCAGAAAATCAACACAAAATAGTCAAATTCTTTATCAAACTATAGATCAGAGTAATATAAACCTAGAAAGAG
>CAIGRT010190532.1:0-17311 GCA_903798405.1 Fraxinus platypoda | reverse complement strand
TGGTTTATTTGATCGTTGTATCCTGAAGGTGATTGTCTATAGATGTCGCAGCAGTTATCGACAGACAATTTCGCTTTAGGACATCGTGCTGTCACAAGACTCGATCAGTCAATAAGTTTTTATTTCTGCACTTTATTGTAATGTAACTAGTAATATTTCTAACAGAATTTAAATTGCTTATAAGTAAATCCCGACTCTCTAGAACTATGCTGCATGTATTTTTCTTTTCATGTTTACATATAATTTTCATTTATATATGATTAACCCTTTGCTTAATTGATCGTGTGAGTGGCATATGACCACTTCAAGGATTATTTGGATAAAATCCATCGGCAGGGACGTGTATGCTAATAAATAAAAGATTGATGATAACGTTGTCAAGGAAAAAAAAGAAAGAAAGTTGAGGTATAAGTGTAAAAGAGGTTAAGATAAGATACATACATTCAAGTTATGTCACACATATTAGGCAAGTATTTATGAATGGTTGAATTTACAAGTTTATCAAAATATGTGACTAAAAACCGACTTTAGTGTTTATTAACCATTTGTAAACACGAGCCATCAAAATATATAATTCACAAAAAATTTCAATAGTCATTTCTGATTTAACTAAAAATGCATTCCCTCAACTAATCTCCCAACCATGGAGCAATTAAATAAAATTTAAAATCGATAATTTTTTTTTTCTCAAAAAACTAGAATAAATAGTCACATTTTTGAAAAGTAAGGCCTGGTCATTTACCTTACCCACTAGAAAATTCTTGCATTTTTTTTTCCTTTTGTCCTAAATTCTTATCACGTGGCTAAAGTTAATTTACGGACAAATATATCTATTTGTCCCTTTCATAAAGGTGATAAGGGCACAAATAAATTAACTTTTAACATAAAAAAATAATTAAAAAACATAGTACTATATAATATTGTTTGGCAGTGAAAGGTTTTTTGTTTTTTTTCCTTTTATGTCCTTACGAAGAATTTTTCAACGCATAACTTTTGTCGAATTATTGCAGGGTCATGACTCATGAATGCGATTTATACGATTTCAAGTCTCGACATGTTTTATTTGGAATATATATATATATATTTATTATTTTTCTGAATTTTGGCAGGATAATTATATTTTAGACGATGAATTTATGATAATTTTAATTAATAATGAAAATTACTTTCAATACTAGCCTACAGATATATACCTCCAACATATATATTTTGACTTGGCTAGTGTCTAACGTAATTGAAGTTGATATAAAGACAATGATTTTCAGTGATTTTACTTTATGTCTTTAGTGAATTAACTTGGTTGAAAATTATTAAAATTAATCTTAACGTTTGCATCATTGATCACTCCATATCATATGATGACAATGTTTTTGCATATTTACATTACAATAAATCAAGGTAAAATTACAAATAGAAATGTAAAATGTATTACAAGACATTTTTATCATCACATAAAAATAATTTTCATGGAGCATTTGTGCTTAAGTTCAATAAAAGTGAATTCGGTTGAACTTCTTCATTTAAAAGTCTAAACTATGAGATATGAGATGCATTACCCGTCTCTATGCATTGACAACGAGATCATAAAAGCAAATAAGGTCGCATCTCTATACATGATCCATGCCTTTAAAATTCTTGGCAAATATCCTTTCTAGTTTCTACCTTCCTGCCCTTAGTCAGGGTTTCATCGACATCAACCAATCAATTCCTTGAAATCACATGAGTGTGCTGAAGCCCATCTTTAACTTTTGTATACGATGATTTAACAAAACTCATACAACATTGTAGGCTAGAAAGAACCGATAGTTTTCTCACCGTGTGTATTTACTCTAAGGTGAATAAAGAAGTTTTCAAAAGGAATCTAAGACCTTTTCTTACACAATGGTATCTCAAAAGGAATTTCCATTGTACATTTCAGGTACAAACCTCACTTAGATTTGGACAGCAACAAACAGCCAACCTTGCTACAGTGTACAGAAGAATCAGCCGGCCACTCTTTCTTCTCTTAATCTCTCAGTCTATATGTATATCTGTTGCACGTACATGGGCTATATATATGCACAGATCCTCCTGCGTTTCATATTCAATGCTCTAAGACTCTTAATATACTATACAAGAGATGGCTAAACAACCAAAACTCCGACTCTCTCTTCTTTCTCTCCAATTATGTCGTCCCACAAAATCTTCTTCATTGCCTAAGGTTCCTTTGCCTGTTGCTGCATACAAGTTCTCCTCTGTTAATTCTAGATCATTCGACATTTCCTGCCTCGATTTTCCAAGCCCTCCACCATCGACCCCGAATCAATCTTTCCACAAATCTCACGTATCATCAAAAATTTCCTCACTCGGTAGTGGATCATGCTCAAATCATGTGACATCCAAGTGCAAAGACGAAACTTTGTCCCCTGTGTATTACAAGATGAAAAGAGTAGACAAGCCTAATGCGAAAATGCACAACTCTACAGTTTCAAGATTCGAAAGGGAGGGAAAAAAGGACAAAATCATAACGAAGAAATCAGAAGCTAGTGTTAGTACGAGCACTTCATCAGGAGATGGTGATAAAACTAAAAGCCTCCTTTCATCTTCTCCAAGGTCTGATTTACCATATGACTCGGATTGTCCCTTGAAGACAAAAAGAGAGGGGCCCCTCAATGAAAACAAGAAAATGAAGCAGAGAAGTATCAAGTCACAAAAATTTAAACATTGCAGGTCAATTAATGAGAAAGATGGCAATAGGGCTTTTCCAGAAAGTGAGTCTCGGGTGAAGAAGATGGTTTGCATGGTGGATGGAAAAGTGAGAGAGAGTTTTGTCGTTGAGAAGAGGTCTGCAGACCCTTATGAGGATTTCAAGACATCAATGTTAGAAATGATACTGGAAAAACAGATGTTTGATGCCAATGAATTGGATCAGCTCGTGCTATGTTTTCTGTCTCTCAATTCACGCCAGTATCATTCTGTCATTCTAAAAGCTTTTGTAGAGATCTGGGAGGAACTGTTTTGTGGATCTACAAACTAGTCTTGGTATTAAAAAATTTATCAAAAAATATCAGTTTTCATTCATTGTTTATATAATTCTTTTGTCCTGTATATGCTAGGGGTGCCAATCAAGACTGTCATTGTGTGAACAAGTGAACTTTTAAATATAAATCTTAAATACGGGAGAAAATGATTTTGTGTTGCTATCTCTCATAACTAAGTTGGGGTTTCAAGGGGGAAAAAAAAAGAAAAGAAATTGTCTGGTTGAAGTTGATTAGTGCAACCCAAATTAGAAATATAACCAGTTTAGTTCAGCTTTTAAGTTATAACTATTGAAAGGTTGATGAGAGAAGACCTCATCTGGTTTCTTTCTTAAATAGTGAGCTAAAATGGAACAATAATCCTGTAAGCATTCATAAAAGCACAATTTGAAGAAGTTTTCTGGAAAAAGATTTTATTAAATTTTCTATTTTCTAACTCCTTTCCAGTAACCAAATCAACAAGAGTACCAATGCTTGTATAGATAACAACTGATAAGCTATTTCGACTACAAGATATGTGGAAAGAGGTACATTATGGTAGGGAAATAGTATTCTAGAGTCGCACAAGAATATATCATTTCTCAAATCAAACAATAGACATGATTCAACAATTACAGATAATGAAAAATGTATATAGAAATGGATTTCTAGGATAAGAATTAACAAATATCTTTTGCTCAATAGCAGTAAGGCACCCAGATGCCAACATAAGAGGCACTTAAACTCTGCTTCTAGAATTGAGCATCAGATAGGAAGTGCCCATTAAAGAAATACGAGAGAAGTTATTGTACTTGCACTATATATCGAACCTTACAGTTTTTTGCTGTCAGAAACTTGGCAAGTCACGTCATCTTCAATAAACTTGACATGACAGAGCTTTCCACCGGCTTCATCGGCAAACATAATCTTTTTCCTCTCTCTAGGGACTGCATTCTTGGAAGCAGGAACCTTGTTCTGGGTCAACTTCTACAATTAAGGGGGCAGTGTGATCAAAATTAGAAAACTGGTAGAAAGCAGAATGCAAGTACCGTTGAACAATAATACAAGGCACAAACCATTATTTTACAAAAGCGGTTGCAATCTCTGGCCATCATGGATAACCACTTCCTTGATGTTTCTTCAACTTTTGTGGCATTATTGATGACTGCTTTAACCTGTCAATATGAAATACTTGAATACTTTAAAAATTATAAACATATCAAATACAATGTTTGCTTGTATGCATATCCAGAAGTATAAAGCCTGCCCAAGAACCAGAAGGTATCCCTGCCATTAAGGAATTTCCTACAATCGAAGTTCTGAAGGATACTAATCGACAATTTATCATGCATAAATATACAATCGTTATTGTTTCTAATAGAGACACATTATTTTTTTCATTCTCATTTTTCTACTCATTTTCAACCACACATTCTTCAATAAAATAATATTTTTCATCACATCAATAACTTTTTTTTCTTTTTCAACCACATATTCTCCATCACATCACTTCAAAAAAATACATTCTCTCATTTTAATATGCACCAAACACATTCAGTCATATAGTGTCAACAATGTGAGCAATTGGTAATAACTTTTTTTTCTTTTTCAACCACATATTCCCCATCACATCAAACAAAAAAAATACATTCTTGGACTCAAAATGTGCACCAAACAGGGGAAAAGTAAGAAAAGTTGGCCAAACTGGGTTCAAGGACACAAAACAAAGGATTGCTTAGTAGAACAAAGGACAGAACTATGGTGAATGTGTCCTCATCTACTGGAATAGATACCAGTAAAATAACATGCATTTTAAACTGAGAAGCCACAAGTTTCAACATATTCCCATCACAGATAAGACTAAGAGCACAGACGACCTGGGATTGAGCAAAATAGAATAACGTTTTTTGTCGTATAGGATTCACAAAACTGCTTCTTTCTGATTCGATTGAACAATAAATAAAATATAATTGTGAGTGATCATGAACCAAAAATTAACCATTATCAATTACTAACTGGTGTAACTAAATCCACATGCAGGAAAGAGTACAAAAATGGAACAAGACAAACAAAAGTAGAGAGTGGACCAGAAGCAATGGAGTCTTTAAGAAATGCAATGACCATACCTCTTCTGCATCATTTTTCAAGGAATTCTTGCGATATGCTTCAAAAATCAATTTCTCTTCTACAAAGTCCTTCATGCACTTCAACTCATTCAGTAGCTTCACTGCAAGAGACTCAGTGTCATGCATTTGCTGCTGTGAGAATGCAATAGCACTTTCGGAACAACTTGTAGTGGAGGTGCATGCGGTGCTGAGGTTAGGTGGGGCCCGGGAAAAACGAGGACCCTCAAGATTGCCTTTGTATTTCTGCGATTTCTTAAAGATCTGTCTGTGGTTTGTAATGACTTTTCTCTGGCTAACTTGCACATGGCCTCCGTGGTTTTCAGTCATTTTAGGATGCTGAATATATGCTTCCACCGATGAAGCCTCATTCTCAGATTGTTTTTCAAACCACACCTTCCCCTTGCATTCTGGAACGACTGGAAACATGGAGATAAGTTTAAGAGAATATGAAGGAGATTTTGGCACATTTGGAAAACAAAACAACATGCACATTCTATAAAATTTGAAAATCCAAGGACGAGAAGTTTAAGAGAGTGAAAGATTTTTAGAGTCTCGTGAAAGAGTGTCCATATTTTCCTTTAACCATCCATACTATACAGTCTATACTATTAAAACAACAGCAAAAGAATCAAACTCTTTGAGAATTAAAATATTCCTAAATGGTGTGAAAGAAGAAAAAGCTCTTCATTAAAAAAAAAAACAGGGTAATGGTAGTATGAAGGCGAATTTCTTTATATTTGACTCGTAAAACACATGTATCTAACAGCACACAATTTTCATGTCAAGCATATATAACAAGTTGTTCAAATGATGCACCCCGAAACAAACACTTAAAGGGGACCATTTAAATCCATCTCGGGCAACACATTTATTTTCCTATGCAGTTGAAAGAGCAAGGCCAAGCAAGATAATTTCTTTTGTTGATAGTCAGCGAAATAGCTCCACCAAGAGTAACTTGAAGCGACCAACAGTGTTCTCCAAATTCTATAATGCGATTTATTTAGTCAATAGAACAGTTTATGCATTTGACTTACTATGTTGGTCAACGTCGTTGCCCAGGTTAACTGAATTTAAAGCCCAGCACAGTCGTTCTTGAGAAGATGGAGAGATGACCTGCAGAGTTTAAGCATTTACTTTAAAGTAATTCCAATAAGTAAATGTAAAACTGAATAATCACCAAAACAATCTATTTCTGACCTTTCGTGTTGATAAGAGCCTTTCAGGAGTTTGATGGAGCTCTGGCGTTAAGAGTGTCTCATCAACACAGGTTTGGTCCTTTAAGGATGACTTTCTTTCTCCAACAGTACTTGGAGCTGTTGGAGTTTGTTTTTCCTTATAAATTGATAGCTCATCCTCCAGATGATTCTCGGAGATCGAGCCATTTCTTGGTATGGCAGATGTTAATGGCTTTTCCTCGTGAGATGTGATATCTTTCGCAGAAACTATGTGGTCATTTGTCTTGATGGAAACTTTGGGTTTCCTAGATGAGCCACAATGCTTTTCAGGATCAGTTACAGGATCATCTTGCTTACAGGGCAGATCTTCTTTAGCTTTATCCCCAAACAGCTGAACATCAACTCCATGATGAAGTTCCATGCAGCCAACATCATTGTCAACTGTAATGTCAGGAACTTGAACTCTAGAAGTCACAATCATTTTCCCTGATATCTCTTCAGTATTAGAACGACTTTGGGAGTGACTACACAGATCTGAACTTTGATCCCCAGGAGACGAAATTCCACAAGAAAGATTGTGCTCTATGATGTCCCCGGTTTCATTTTCTGAAGGAGACAGGACCAAAAACTCTTGGAAATTCATTTCTGAATTATCTAACATCACACCCTTTTCATCGATTGTTGTGAGCATAGAAATAGGCACAATGTGCTCCAAATGCTCACAGGAAACTTCATTGGTGAAACAGTTTTTGCTTTCTTCTGCAACCCTCAGTTCCCAGCTTTCATGCTCAACCATTTTCAAGGTTTCATTTGAAGCCACAACACCGTTATTTGAATCCTCGTTATGGCTAATTGATAACTCATCAGAAAAATTTATGCTTTGCAATCCTAGGTACTCAGGTTCAGGAACCTCAAGTTTTACAGGAAGGGGCAGATGTAATTCGCAAAGAATTAGGTCAGAAGCTGGAGAAACTAGATTCTGTTCGGATGTAATAGAAAGGGAAGTTTCAGTAGATGCAACCACACTTCGTTTCATACACTTCTTTTTAGCCTTCGAAATCTTTGAAAGCTTTGACTTCCAGCTAATGATCGGTTCATTAAGATCCGATCCTTCTTCCATGAGCTTTTTAGTTTCCTCAGCTTGGTTAAAATCCTCATCAGTAAAGCTTTCAAATTTTCTTTTCTTTATTTTACACCTTTTCCTTAGCTGGTTTAAAGTCATGTTGGCATCAAGATCGCTGCTCATTTCATCATCATAACCAGAGGGAACCAACTTGTCTATTTCTGGTTTTGTTTCCTGTAATATTCTATCTACCACAGATAAACATGGGGTTTCACATTTGTCTAACACTGAATCTGCACATTTACCCCGTGAATTACTTGTAGGTCTTATAAGTCTTCTGGTGTCTTCAGCTTCATATATATCCTTTAGACTCTTGAATACAAGAGCTGGCTTTCCGTATGTATCTATATTCCGGACTTTCATCACCAAACCACTCCTTGCGGCTTGGATAAAATGTGTATTCCTACAACTCCTCGTTTCCATTATCATGGGGAAAGTGAGAGTTTCTTCTATTATGACATGTAATTCTGTGGCAGCATGAAATGATAGCCCAAAAATAGAAGTTGGGTTCAGTTTTCAACCAACTTCAAAGAATGCAGAGCCTTACCTGAGCAGAAATTAAAATGTGTCAAGGCTTATTGGAGTGGAAGAAACCAAAGGAACTCAACCTCAACAAAATTACAAATTTGGAAAGGAGCCTAACAACATCAAACAATTGAAGCAAGCGCTTATGTTCACATAGCAAGCATTTACTGAATTATGGGAGAAAATTTTCAATTCCATTGATTATATAACAAATCGTTTCAGATATAAGATATAGAAAATATAAAACGTGAATCAAATACTTATCTAACCTTTTGTTTATTTTCTCTGCCAATTGTACTACCATGTCACATTGCCCCGCAAGTTTTATATACGCAAATAAAGGTACAATCTTCATGTTTGACTATCATTCTTTTTTTACTTAGGACCCTAATATTAACACATTTTACGTGGATGCGAAAAATCAGAATGAAAACAACTATTCAAACAAGATCCGCAGCTAAAACCCTGATTACATAGACCTTCGAGCAAAAAAGTCAGATCAAGTGGTTAAAATTGAAATGAGATTCAGAAACAGGCAATAGTAAGCAGATCTGACTGTGGAGAGTAGACTGAAGCTAACCTTAAACCGAACTCTCGAGATCGTTTAGAGAGAGGGATGAAGATGAGAAAATGGGCTGAGTTCAGTGTGATGAATTATGTGTAGAAAGCGCGCTAAAATTATATGGCGGGAGTTAGGGCTTTGTATTCAGGGACAATTTAGGACATGGCAAATATCAAGGAGCCGCCAGCCAAGGATGGTCAGAGTTATTTAAAATTTCGCGTATTGTTCCTCCAATAAATACCAACATGTCAAATCCACGCCTAATTTTTAAACTTCACCCTCTTGTAAATTAAAAATTACCGGAAATTTTAATTCATACAAATTATGAATTATATGTTAAAATAACGTTAATAGCCCAATAAACTTGCCTTTGAAAAATACAAAGAACAAGTTAGTTTGCTTAAAAATATGATAAATAAAATGACTGATCCAAAAAGGTACACTAGATGATCTCAACACAGGCCTTTTTACCTCGATGTAGTTCGACTGCTTTGTTAGCCATCAACCATTTCTTTTTAAGTGAGAATATCTAAGTTGTCCCTTCATTTGTTTGACGCACAACCGTAATGCTTAATGCATTCGTGTAATATCGTATTGTGTAGAGTAGTTTTTAAAATAAACGAAGCTACTTAATCCTTGGTGGCTATCGCTCACAAGTAATCAATGATAATACATAAATATTCATTTTAAACACATATTACAGTGTATAATTCTCCCATATGTTATGATATGAAATATAAGAATACACCGAAAGAAAGAGAAGTGCAGTGCAATGCATGGGATTCACACAAAAAAATATTTATTTTTTGAATAATCAATTTAATAATACCTAAATAGATTTCTATGCACAATAATTTTCACTCCCTTAATAGAGTTATACTTTAGACACATCATGTAAAACGATGTGCTACTTTTTAAATCAAGAGGGTTAAGTTCCTGTAATGTTTCATTTTCATTATCTTGTTAATTTTTGACAAACGAACTTTACATTCGAAAGTCTAAGTACATAATGATTTGAGCATACACAACCCATCCAAAATTTGAGACATGACACATCCTATTGGGGATAGACAGGCCAATCGACTTAGTCTATCAGTAATATTTAGGGCACGTCTGAGAGAAATTGTTCCACATCTTAAAATTGATATTCCAATCGTTGTGCACAATCTTCTAAAAACCATGTGAGTGCAAGTCAAACTTGGCTAGAAGGTGGGGCCCTTCAACGGTTGGAATCTTGCTTAAAAGTGGATTGTAATTTTCTCCACGCAAGCCCTTAACCCTTGTTTGACTCCAATTGAAATTATAACTCATTTTTCTCTCTTATCAACAATACATTCTCAAATAAAATAATATTATACGTAAATTCAAAAAGAAATTTCCTTTTTTAAGCTCATATTCTTAAAAAAATATTATTCTAAGCATTAAAATGACAAATAATTGAAGCCAAATGGGGCTCGGTGAGGGTAAAAAGTGATTTTGAAAATTCATAACAATTGTCAATGGCTAGACATTCCAACATCCAAAATTTCCCGCTTTTGGAGGACATACTATTCCGCTATTTTCTCCAAATTTGAACCAATTCCCGCCTAAACCCTACTCTCCCGTATCATCCTCCCCAAATCGATTTCGCATATCTACACTGCAAGCCCTAGCACCAACACAAGAGCTAAACCAATTCTCAATTTCTCCTCCTTTCTACCATCAAAAGTACCAAAATGGACAGTGACGACGATTACCAGTCATTTTCCCCTCCAAAGGAATCGTCGCCGCAAGTCCAGTATCAGAGGCTGAAACGACTGAAGAAATCAAATTCCGAGCCACCAAAAGAATCCTTGAAAGAGTCAATTAACGATCCACTCTTGTTCCCCCAAGTTGATTATGCGAAATTGGAAGCTTTGGAAAATGATTCCGAAAACCTAGACTTCAATGATTCTATTTCGAATCAAGAATCGTTTATGTTGCAGGAATCTCAGTCTGAGGGGTTTGATGAAGAGAAGGATAACGAATTAGAGAATCAGGAACAGAAGGAAGTGAATTTTGGGGTTAACAAAACTAAGAGGGCTTTGGAATTTGATGACGGCGTGGCTGTCGGGTTTGATGATGATGAGGAGAATGGATTAAAGAATCAGAAAGAGAAGGAAGTGAATTTTGGGATTGATGCGGAGGTTAACAAAACTAAGAGGGATTTGGAGTTTGACGGCAACGTGGCTGTCGTGTTTGATGGACATGAAGGTGGGATCGGAGAGAATGTTGATTTAGGTTTGGATAGTTTTGAGAAGAAAGGGAGCTGTGAAGGTGATTTAGACGAGACAAAAGAGGACAAGAAGAAGAAGAAGAAAAAGAAAGTGAAGAGTGATAATGCTAATGAATCTTTATCCAAATTGCCAGTTTCAAACAAAAGGAGGGAAGAAAAGGTCTGATTTTCATTTTTTATTTGCTTGCACAGCGTCTGTTCGTTGATCTCAAGTGTAGTTGCAACCAGACTCACCTATTTGTTGTGAAGGGTTTCTTTATTTTATCTTTCGCAGTGTAGTTATAGCAAGTCGAATATTATTGTGACTGAAACTGTTGTTTCGTGGATTCACAGGAAAGAAAGGCTTATCTTCAGCAACTTCACGCAGACTCTCAAAAGCTACTACGAGGTTTTTCCACTAACTCTTGTAGATCTGAGTTCTTCTATATCTTTCATTTTCTTTTGGGGTCATCTACGATGTGCATTTTCTAATTTAATTTTCGAAGTGTTTTGTTCTGGTTAGAAACTAGAGATGCAGCATTTAAACCGATACCAGTTGTACAAAAACCCATATCATCTGTATTAGAGAAAATCCGGAAGCGGAAGCTTGAAGTCTCACTAAGGTAGGGAGATCACATTCTCTTGTTTTTCTATGTTTACATTTTAAAAGAGTAATGCTATGCTAACACATATAGCAACTCTGATATGGCAAACCCCATGTTGTGGTTTAAAATCACACTGGCCTGAGTGCATCAAACTCCACACCAACCAACTATTGCCATGACAGTTGATACATGTTTTGGCTAGAAACTTTTGTTCAATGATAATTTTTTCATTATTGTTCACGTGGCACTAACTTAGCATATTATCTGATGGGTAGCAGAACTGGGATGCTAAATCACAAGAATTATGCTACCAAGGACAATGGCAGTCAAAGAGACAAAATGATGGAAGTTGATTTGGTTAACACCTACAATGAAAAGAGTGGAGCAGAAAGCGTGGCAAAGAATGTGGAAAATGAGGCACCTGCATGTTCCGTGGATGTAGAGAGCAGTCCACATGCTCCAAGAATGGATGGATCTGTAGATCTTTCAAGACAGACAAGCCATGAAAATGTTCCCACTCAAGTAGCAAGCGAGGTGATGTTTCACATTATATGTCCTCAAAGTGTTGTATCGTTTAACTGCTTCTATTCGTGCAATTGAACTATCAATAATCTAGTAGATTTAATAGTTCATTAATGGCCATGACTTACATTTAACAGATGCAATAATGTATATTATTGAATGAAAAGAAAGGACTTGGAAATTTTGTTAGTTTCTGTTGTCTGAACCGTGACAATATTTTACACTTGCATTTTCATGAATTTGTTTTTTATCGAGTGTTTCCTGCTATCACATTGCTGCAGGCTTTGAATAAACTGCCTCCACCTACATTTCGAGCTCCAGTTGATGATACTCAGGTTATCTTCATAGCTTTACTGTTTTAAGGAAGCTGCAAATTATGCTGTTTTTTTGCACATAAAGGTTAAAAGTTTACCCTTATACTAATTGTAGGATCTTTTTGATGACTCCCAACCAAGTGATAATATTGCTGGGCAGCATGATGAACTACAGGATAGTCCTTTGGAAGAAGATTTTGCTCCATCTTTATTAGCTATGAACTTGAAGTTTGATTCTGCTCCTGTTGATGATAGGTTAGTAGGTGGGTGGGTTTTGGGACTCTTTTTTGCGTTGCAGGTTTTTTGAAATTTTCTTTTTACACATTGGGTTTGATAAACTACCCATCACCGGGTTTGATTGGTGCATGTAACTGTTTCTTTGCTTCCATCCAGTAGTTGCAATCAAACTTAATTCTTTGTTAGTATCTTCAATGATTAATTTGAACATTGAGATGCTCATTTTATAACCAAGAACTGAATTTTACTATAAAATATAATGTTCTTAACATTTTATCTTTACAGTTCTTCAGGTGAAGATGACAATGAGAAAGAGAATATTGATCCTCATCCTTGTGGAGTTGCCAACGGTAGCTCCTCTCCAAAAGGAGATCCCGTGAAAGATTTTGTAGATGATGAAGCTGAGGAAGAAGATGATAGCGACAACGACCTGATTCGCTTTGAAGAAAACGAAGATGAGGATATGGATGGCTTTGAGGAACTTGATGACATGATAGCAACTGAGTGTGAAGAAAGAACTATTGACAATGAAAGACGTAATGAACTTCATCAGAAGTGGCTTGAGCAACAAGATGCAGCAGGAACTGACCATCTTATGCAGAGATTGAAATGTGGTTCAGAACTTAGAGACACAACTTTGCATGACAAAGTACGTGAAAGTGATGAGGATGAAGAAGAATCTGATGATGAAGCCAAGGAAGACGTCCCCAGGAATTCTGCCCATATAAATTCTAGAAAGGCCAAAGAAATAATTCTGCAGATGTTTTCTGATAAAGAAGATGCTTTTTTGTCTGATGAAGATGACACGGAGAAGAGGCATGTTAAACAGCGCCTCCTAATAAGAGCTGTGAGTTTCTATCATTATAGTATTGAATCAGAGCAACAAATTCTGAATTCGTCCTGCCTTCATGAAGTTCCGTTTGTTGTATAAGCATTTAATTGCATGGCATGAATTGTTTTTATTCTTATTTGGTTCTTTAACAGTTGTTAAACTTTGTTATATTGAACAGGAAAAACAGGCTACATTAGTATCACCTGCTGATGATGAAACTTCCAGGGAAGTTTTTGGTCTTATAAAGAAGCTTAATATTGTCTCTGACAATAAGAAAAAACCGAAAGCATCATGTAATACATGCTCTTTCTAATGCTCTATATTTTAGCTATGTGTTTTGTACCTCATGGTTCATTATTGTTTTACAGCATTCTTTGACACATTGCTGAAAGGAGGAAATAGTAATAGCTCTTCAGAAACTCTCCTACACCTGCATCAAAATGAGCATTCTGGCCGTTCGGTTAGTTTTTGTTATTTCAGTAATAAAGGCTATTCCCTTTATTATGCAAAATACCATAAATTTATCATTGGTGACTAAAAATTGTGTTCTTTATGAGTCACAGTCTACTCTTCAGTTTGCGTTACCAATAACACGAGTATATTTGGCCAGGCCACCAATGAAAAGCATTTGTTTAACATAAGCAATAGAAATTTTGCAAAATCTTGTGGATCCACTAGCCAATTCACTGTATATGTGCTATTTGAGTTCCGTAACATCATATGAGAGAGTTTTCTTGGAAGATGTCAATCTTTAATTATAGAGCTTCACAACACCAAGGTTGTAGTAATTGTAGTTTTTTTCTATATTGGGTTGCAGTCATCTTTCCTTGGACGAGTATCAAACCTCCACATACCATCATCTCATAAACAAGGGTCAGGAAAGGTTCGTTCTTTTATATTTGAAAGGGACGACAGCAATAGTCGGAGTTCTATCTCAGTGTCAGAGGATTTTTCGGATACAGTAAGTTCCTTCCTTCCTTCCTTTTTTTTTTTTTTAATAAAAAACTGAGAATTATATAATATCATTTGCTCCTGTCCTTGTCCTTGTCTTTGTTGAGTTGAGTTGTATTATCTGTGCAAGTGTTTGGGGATTGAGGACTAGACAGCTCTTGGGTTGAAGGTACAGTTCGTTGGTGTTATGTATGTTGGTGTATTATGTCGCACATTGCTTTATATAGAATAGTTACTCACATCTCTAGTAGTGTATAGTTTCCTGTCAGGCCTATATATAGTATCTCTTTAGTTAAATTAGAGCAGGTTTAGTCTGCCTTTGGTTTAAACTCTCTATTGTTTCTATTTGCCATCCATCATGCTGCTTGTTGGACCAGCATCATAACTAAAATGCTTGTTCTTTTAGTCAACCATATAGCATCCCTCTGAAACCTTTCTTTATGCTTTCTTTCTCCTTTTTCCTTGCATTCCGCTCTTTCTCCACTTACAGGATAGAAGTTCAACCGGTAAAATAGAAAGCTTTCCTTCTGTTTCTGGATGGTGACAACGGTGTTGCTCTGCTTTTGGCTTTGGACGATGACTTTCACGTCTTCTGTCATCAAAACTGTCTTTGGTGCTTGTTTATTCACACAGTTAACCTCTGGCTTTTGTTGGGCATTCTAAGGCTTTTTGTGAGCCTAAATTTGCTTGTTTGCTTATCTAAGTGGTGCACCTCAACTCTCTTCTTGGCTTACCCTTACCTCTTCACTACAAGTGACTGTGCACTATTGGCTTCCTGTACGGGTCCTTTTTCTTTTGGCTTCGCATTCTGGTTGCCTCTTGGCCATGTGTGATTTGGTGCCCTTGGATCTCCACCAATAAGGATTCTTTTTCTCTCAAACTTGTGCACTCTTAGCTGTAATATTCTAAGCAATGAGTGCTGCCTTCCTCGAGGTTGCCACCACTCTTTTCAAACTCCGTTTAACCTTAGCATCTTTCTTTCGCTTGGTGGCCAGATTACTGTTAGCCGCCACTGTCTTGGTCTCGTCTTGGTTCTGAAAAGGGTGACATTTTCCTTGATGGTTTTGCTAGTACTGGCCTTAGGCTTGATGGTAGGAATGAGTGCTTGTTTGGCTTTCAATATAATTTATTTATGATTTGAAGTCAAACTCAAACATTAATTTTAACCACACATTCACAACTACTACATTTCATGGGACCATTACTCTTCATTATAATTTTTCCCAAACAAGCTAACAAATTTTGAACCTGATGAATTAAGCCAGCAGGGGTTATTAGTAGTAGTGCTGGTTGTCTTGTTATCTGTTCTGTACTTACTTATATTGAACGAATGCTCTTCATATAATCTGCCGCTAATGTATTTTCTTTCAGTGCTCTGTTGTAATTTTTTCTGAGTCGCAAGTCTTTCAGGCAATGCTATTGATCAAATTGTATGTATTTTTTTTTTCCAAAGTTCAACCTATGGGACAATTCCATGATTCAGTGTCCAAACTCCAACTATATATATATTTTTTTTTATTTTTTTTTTCCCCTCATCATTTTGAGTTTCAAACTCAAACTATATATTACTGTATTATTTTCCACTTGTATGTGTATAAAATGATTATTCCATTTTTTTTAGCAATGCATATTTTGCTCATTTGCTGTCCCATATCGATTTTGGACAATAAGCTAGTGATCCCTGTCAATGTATAAATAGGGTTCTTTTTATTATCACGATATCAGTAGAACGCCATGTTTTTATTTATAATTTGTTGTTTCGTTTTCAAGTTATCAACAAACATTAGTACAACTGTTAAATTACTTTCAAGCCACTTTCTTTTCTATGATATCACATTACTATTCTGATGCCCGGGTTTTGCATTTTTGCTCTTTCAAGCACTGTATTTGATCCTACGTTGTCCCAGTTAGCAGAAATAAACAAGCTGCGTGTTTTCTAAACGTGCAGGTATCTAGAGAGAGTCGACCAACGAGGAATGCTACAGCAAAATTTAGTAGCTCACAATCCAAATTCAGCAAGTAAAGTGGAGATACTGCTTCACAAAAGGCATCTAATAATTCATTGTGTGAGATATTGAAGCAGACTTCGTCACAATCTGTTGTAACATACTTTAGTAGCTCACAATCCAAATTCAGTAGCCAAAAAGGAGAAACTGCTTCAGAAAAGGCGTCTAATACTTCGTTGTTTGAGATATTGAAGCGATCTTCATCTCAATCCCATGCCTGTAATCAGGATAGTATGACTGACCTCCCAAAGAGTATGTTTGCTTCTTTTAGAATTCCAAAGAAGCCTATGAAAATGGAAGGAAAAAGCTAATTTGCGTGGATTGGATAGACTTCAGTTCTATTTAGTATTTAGTACTCGATATTAAACATCGGCTTAGTGAATCTTAAAATGCCTTATAATTGAATTTGTAAGTGATTTCTTTTATTTTTGTGATCCACTATCCTTTTATGTCGACTTTAATAGAAAGAGAATTTTTTTTTTTTTTTTTTTAATTCTAATATTTTAGAAAAAAAAAATATAAGATACCAAAAGTTTGTTGTTTACAATCCCTTTAAATAATATTTTAGAAAAAAAAAATATAAGATACCAAAAGTTTGTTGTTTACAATCACTTTAAAGGATCATGAAATGGGGTGTAAACGATTTGGTTTGATTGATTTCTCACATGTTTTCATACCAAGTCGTTTTAAATGGTTTGATAGAAATCAAAATCAAATCATTTAAAGTGGTTTGAGATTTTTTCAAGCATATATCTAATGATTTGTTTTAGTTTTAAATTTTGATTTAGTTGTTTATTTATATCGTCACAAGTTCAATGACTAACAAAACAATTTTCATATTTTGTTATTAATAAAAAATTATATGAAATTTTAACTTTTAAATATTGACAAATTAAAGAAAAGTTTTAACAATAAACCGTTGTGTTGCATCATGATGATTTAGACGGATAACCACATAATATGTCACTACCAAGATTTAGTATTACTTGATGTGTACACGCAAATGCAAGTATAGTGGCTTAACGAAGAGTCAAATGCACAATAACAAGTCAGAAATTGATGAGAGCTTGTTTTAGCCGCATTAAAAGGTTAATAATGTATTTT
>CAIGRT010190522.1:0-16629 GCA_903798405.1 Fraxinus platypoda | reverse complement strand
GAGGCTCTGATACCACTTGTTGGATGAAAATAATATTCTTTATCGTCATATAGATCATTCATGTTGGATCATCAGAACTTATTAACTAAAAGCGGAAGCGTACCTGAATCAGACATGGTTATCACAATGAACAAGTCATGCAGTTTTAGTCTTCCAGATCAACACGTTGTTCCTTTGTTTCTCTCTGAAGTTGGGAGTCAGAATAGAATGAACAGAAAATGTGATCCGGGGACCATAACCGTATATTTATACTAACGGCCCATTGACCTAATTCGGTCCATCATGAAATTAGGAACAGACCCGGTCTCTACACATATAAGCTCATACTTTAATTAGATGCTTTAGAGCCCAAAATACCGAAACATTATTAGATCACTTTAAATGGGGTAATTAACTCGTATATTTATACTAATGGTCCATTGACCTAATTCGGCACATCATGAAATTAGGAACAAACCCAGTCTCTACACATATAAGCTCATACTTTAATTAAATGCTTTAAAGCCCAAAATACCGAAACATTATTAGATCACTTTAAATGGGTTTAACCAAAATTGATAGCCTTTAATTTAATACACAATATTTCACATATAAGCCCATATGTTCGATTAAAATCCTTACAATAATATGTTAGATTGGATCTCACAAGACTTTCTTCTAAATATCTCTATTTGTGAGGCTCTCTCTATTAATCTGGATTCCTTAGATCACTCCTTGAATCGATCAAATAAATGTGTGATATATCACATATTTATAATACAAGAATCTCTAACATACTAGAAAAATTAATACAAACAAGAGTCTAATACAAAATTAAGTCCCATTACAATAGATAAAACTAATAACAAAGTATTTGAGTTGAAATTTGAGTCCCAAAATTAGCCAAATCGCAAAACCTTAAAAAATCGGATAAAGATGTCGTTCAAGCGAATGGCTCGCGCCTAACGAGTGGCCAACGCCCTGTTCTGAGCGCTCGAGCGCCTATAAGCAACTAGCTAATGGTTTTGCGACGACTTCTTTTCTTGCTCCACCTTTTGTCTTCTTTGACTCCTTATAATTAACGGGTGGCCAACTTCCTATTCTGAGTGCTTGAGCGCCTATAATCTGCCAGCGAACGATTTTGCGACGACTTCTTCTTCTTTGTCCATCTTTTGTCTTCTTTGACTCCTTACAATTTTCTACTTCAAGACATCTTCAAAATAAAAAACTAACTCCAAATATACTTCCAAAACAGAATTCGGGTCATACTTAAATTTTAACAAATCTCAATTTGACACGAATTCTACTGCAAGGAATAAAACTTAACTGTTCAACAAACGCCAAAAATTCTCTAAACAGAATACTCCACCTCTTCCACAAAGTTCAACCAGGGCAAACTCAACAATTGCCGACTGAATCCAAGAACATCTTATTTGAAAGCTTACCTAGGGTACCAAATTTACTAGAATTATCACCATGAACAACCCGATCACAACAAATTCCACCTGAATCAATGCTTATCAAACCATAAGCAACCAAATCAGTCTCATCGAATGTCTTCTGAGGTCTAATATCTCTTTTCTTGAAATTTGTGACAATTGCATCAAACGTGATTGTCGAACCTTCTAAAACATATAACTGGGGTCTTTTCTGCTCCTCTATCACAACTCGATCCTTAAATTGTTTATCTTTTAGTGTCCAAATGAAAATTTGTCATAACAAAAATCCGGTGTTGCGATTCAAAAGCGAAATTTCAAACTTCATACTTGCTATCCCAAAATAATCAAACATCGTTCTAAGTTGATCAAATCTCGCTCTAATATGAAACCGAATTGTCTTTTTCAGGAATTGTCAAACCTTGGCTCTTATACTACTTGTTAGAAATTGACTCAATTGTTATGAACATTAAAAATGAGATATAGGAAATATGAAAATAATAATCACACGAACACAAGATTTACATGGAAACCCAAAACGAAAAAAAATCACATATAAAAGCAAAGAATTCACCATAATAAAGTAAGAAGTTACAATAACGTAGACTAGATCTCACAAGATTCTCTTCTAGATATCTCTATTTGCGAATCTCTCTATTAATTTGGATCACAATTTGAGTCGATCAAATAAATATATGTAATATACCACATATTTATAATACATGAATCACAAAGAGAATTAATACAAACAAGAGTTTAAAACAAGATGAAATTTTATTACAATAGGTAAAATCAATGATGAAGTATTTGAGTCGAAATAGAAGTCCCGAAAATGCCCAAATCACAAAATCCTAAAAATTCGGATAAAGCTATCGCTCGAGCAGCACCGAGTCTTCTACTTCTCAAAAACTTCTCCAACACAAATAACCAACTCAAAATATACCTCAAAAATAAAATTCGGATCATACCAAAATTCTAATACTCTCTCGTTTATGCTTCCATTTTTTTTATCTCCTATTAAATTAATTAATTATTTTGATATTCTATTTTTTTTATTTAGTAATAAATATTTTACCTATTTTCCAATGTAAATTGAGATTCCTAAGTCTCAAATATAATTTTTTTTATTCTCGTTGAAGTTTATAGATTATGCAATTTAACATTGGAAATATTTTGCATTCTAATTTTATCGTCATTTTGTATTTAAAAAATTATGTGTGTCAAGTCAATTTTTTTTTTTTTTAAAGCCATCGGTGATTAATCAAATGAGAAATTGAAAACATGGCACGTGTCATATTATAGTTTTTATCAAGAAAAATAAGTGATTAATCAAACATAAACGCTACTAATTAATTAACTTAACGAATCTTTATGGCTCGTGCTCACACGTTCAGATGAAGCTCCAAAATCTCACCAAACAGCAAACTGAAAAGGATTTGCATTCCCAACATGGCTACCACGACCTAGTATTTACCTAGTATTTATATTTCATTTTCTTCCTTAATTTCCCCAAAAAAGACCGTAGCCATGGCAAGTCCGAATTCTCTTCTTCTTCTTTCATGGCTTCTTGTTTTTGTCCTCTCAACCTCTTTTGCTCACCCTTTAAAGCTAACTCGAAACAAAACCCTATCTAGTTACATTCCAAGATACCCTAGGCCTAGTAACAAATTAATGAACAAAATAGACTCATGTTGGAGATCAAACCCTAATTGGGCTTCTAACCGGCAAGCGTTGGCGGATTGCGCTATAGGGTTCGGGAGCAGTGCAATGGGAGGTAAAAATGGTGCAATTTACGTTGTCACTGATCCCTCTGACGACCCTATTAATCCCAAATCGGGCACACTCCGATATGGTGCAATCCAGACCAAGCCTCTATGGATCATTTTCCAAAGGGACATGAGTCTTGTACTCAAGAATGAGCTTATGGTGAATAGTTACAAGACTATAGATGGAAGGGGTGCTAGGGTTGAGATTGCAAATGGACCATGTATCACTATTGAAGATGTGAGCCATGTGATCATCCATGGGATTAGTGTACATGATTGCAAGCCAGGGACACCGGGCATGGTCCGAAGCACACCGGATCATGTAGGCCACCGAATTGGAAGTGATGGAGATGGTATAACTATTTTTGCATCAACGAATGTATGGATCGATCATTGCTATCTTGCTCGGTGCACCGATGGTCTCACTGATGTCATCCATGCATCAAATGGTGTGACTATCTCTAACAACTACTTCACCGAGCACGACAAGGTAGGTGCTTGTTTTGCACATAGTATTGAAGGTGAACCACAATAAATTTGTGTTTGGACCTAATTTTTGTATATTTGAATTTTATTTATTATTTTTGCCAAACCTCGATGATTTAATGTTTACAATATTTCTTATATTATGCGTGTACAAGGCTTTAGTTGATATAAGTTATATGAAAATTGAAGGTGATGCTGCTTGGACATCAAGATGACTATACAGCTGACAGAATTATGAAAGTCACAGTCGTTTATAACCATTTTGGCCCTAAATTAGTGCAAAGAATGCCAAGGTGAAGACATCTTGATCCAATATTGTTGTCGTTTACGTACGAATAAAAAGTTCAAATTTAACGACAATTTTTTTTCCCTAACGTCATTTATAAGTTGTTTTGATCGGAAAAAAAAAAGTGAATTTTATTGGACATAGCGAATGATGCAATGTATGTTTTGATTGGTTCGATTTCAGGGTTCGATATGGCTATGCTCATGTAGCCAATAATAGGTACGATGAATGGATTATGTATGCCATTGGTGGGAGTTCAGACCCAACCATATTTAGTGAAGGCAATTATTTTGTAGCATCAAACGATCCATACGGCGCCAAAGAGGTACACCGTACATAGCAAATTCATCTCATTTGAAAGTTTGAAAAATGAAATAATTTAATATACTATCAGATTAAATAACAGATTCAATTTCAATTATTCCCACCACTTGTTAATAAAAAATTATTTTTTCCTGCACTTGTGGTGACATGTTAAACAAATAAATGCACATCTCCTTCATAGCTTTAAAAACCATGTTAAAGACAAACAAATAAATGCACATCTACTTCGTAGCTTAAGTTTTTAAACGGTGTGGTTTCATGAGAAATTGTCTACTAAGCTCTGTTGCTTACCTTATGTTAATTAAAATAACATGACAAATCAATTAATTGGTGGATCCTTCATGGATGGTTCTACAAATTAAATTAGATTTGTTGAATTGATGTGTCATGTTAAGCAATTGTGTTTAGTAAATCATTTCTCGTGAATTAACATATGGATTAATAACAGAAAATCCCCATATTTGAAACATTTTGTGCGAAAAACACCATACCGTCAAATTTTGTTTATTTTACCGTTAAAAGGGTAAAAATTGTAAAAATTAAAAAGGAATAATTACAGTTGTGATCCTAAACTTTTTAATTTTTTTTACTAATTACACCAAAATCTTTTATTTGTACCACTAATATTCCCAAACCTTTAAAACTTATCTTCTCCCACCCCACCCCAAACCAAACAAAAAACCTACAAAATTCTTCCGTTCATGCACAAACATGAAAATAATTAATAAAGACTGTGTGTCTTCCCCGATCCACTCAGCCCCATTGCCGCCAACATCCCACTTTTCCCCTTGAGAAAATCTTCGACTAATGGCTTCAACATTTTCTCATACACTGTAACAAAGTGTAAATCGTCATTCACTGTTACACAAACTTTACTACTTTTTCTCAAGTTCTCCTTCGAACTAGTTTTGGTTTCGAAGTTTACGGCCATACATTTTTCAGTTCAGCTTCAGATACATTTTTGGCGTGTTTAGGAACTGCGCCATTCTTCTGAATATCTAGAGGTCGGATTCTTAAATAGACCTTGAGATTCTCGGATATCGGCCTAGTTTGAGGTTGAAAATTACTATCTGGATTTTTAGGGCTTTGAGGGACTTTGACAGATAAAATGTCTTGAAGGGGAAACGGGGGGAGGTCAGATGGAATTGAGGGTGAAGTAGGGGTTCACGGAGGGGTATGGCGGAGGAGGGCGTGTGACGGGCTTTCCTATAGGGGTTCCGGCGGACTGTCACGATGAGGGGACACATTTTGAAGGTTTGGGATGGGAATGGGGGAGGATAAGTTTTAAATGTTTGGGAATATGGGTGGTACAAATAAAAGATTTTGGTGTAATTTGTATTAAAAAAAAAAGTTTAGGATCACAATTGTAATTATTTCTTTTTAATTTTTACTGTTTTTAACGATAAAATTAACGGAATAGGACGGTAAGGGGTTTTTCGCACAAAAATGTTTCAAATAGAGAGATTTTCTGCGATTTTCAATAGGTAGGGGAGTATATCGCAATTATGAACGTTTTTAGGGGGTTTTCTGATATTAATCCTTAACATATTATCAATAGTTTTATTCAAAATTTAGAGAGGAAATACTTTCGTTTAAATTAGTCAATGTTTGATTCAATTAAAAGTTGATTAAAGTTTAAATCAAAATCAATGATTAATTTTAATTATACATTTAATGCGATTTATAACTTTTCAACTACACATTTCATGAATTTTTAATAAAATTTACTAAAAATCTGATTTTTATTTAAATCAAACATGAACATACTTAAACATAGTCTTTGATATCACCCTAATGTGACATCAAGTGTCTGATACGAGTATAATTTTAATAAATGTGTGGTAGGGACTAGCAAGACTTGAGACGGATGGTACTTAACATTGAACCGTTCCACCTAAAAGCTTAAATTTTTAAACAGAAAACATATGTATTTATTTCAATTTAGTATTCAACATATACCCTCACACATCATCAAATGTCTCAACACATGTAGAATTCTTATAAATGTGAAATGGTAAGACATGAACTCATTCCCGCGTTTGATTCAATATATATCGAAAATCTTTTCTAGAAGTTTAAACCCTCATAGAAGGGATAACATATATTTATTTACTCATATTTAATCTTCGACGAGATTTGTTAAACACTTTGAAATATTTTGTGTGCGTGCACGCGCGCGCATTCAGGTTACAAAGAGAGAGACGCATGAGGGAAAGGGATATTGGAAGAACTGGAAATGGAGATCTTCAAAGGATGTATTTATTAATGGAGCTTATTTTGTTCAATCAGGCTGGGGATATTCATCTCCCCTTTACTTCAACTCCCAATCCTTTGATGCTGATGCAGGATCATTGGTTCCTGCTTTGACTGCTGATGCTGGTCCTCTACAGTGTTATGTTCATCAACTGTGCTGATCGATGATTCTGTAGAAACTGCATATTTCTATTTATTTTGTATCAGTTTTTGATTAATTAAATCAAGTTAATGTTATTGTTTTCTGCATTGATTCTTTCGTTTGAATTTCGAATAGGAAGGTGGAAGGTGGTGTTGAGAGACATTTTTCGTATACACTTTGTATGATTTTGCTGAAATATTAATGGAGTTTGTCGTTGTTAAGTGTCGATAGTTATGTACTTAATTCATTTTATGATTGTAAGTAGTGGATTGTTACGAGTACTTCATATTTTCATTTAATTCTGAGTACAAGGTTCTAATATTATAAACACGTAAATCATGTTTAAAGTGACCTAGAAGTTTCCAAAATTGTCCTACCGAAAATAGAATTTGTGGCTAAAAATAGGGTTTGCTAGAGTGGCAACGGTGTGTTGAGCCTAGTAGTTTGGAAGGAAATGCGACCATTCAAAATATTGGCTCATTAGTAAGCTGTGAACTTTGACCTATCATTGAGTAAGTTTAGACATAAATTAAAGAACCGAAGATTATAAGTTTAGGGGTTAATTTGCAATTGATTAAAATTATGACTTATGACTAATTAATATTGAATAAGTAAATACATAATATTACATATATGAAACAAAATTAAGTGTGAATATATGAAACAAATCCCAATTCTCTCTCTATTTTGCTTGATGGAAGTGTCAATAGAATTAANGAAACAAATCCCAATTCTCTCTCTATTTTGCTTGATGGAAGTGTCAATAGAATTAAATGCTTCTCCAAATTTTGCTCCAATCAAACCTAATCACAACCCAAATTTTCCACGTCATGGAGTAAGCCAATTGGTTGTTGGTTTGTGGTCAACGTAAATCCCAGTCAACTTTTTTGGCTTTGATTTGAAAAATATTTATTTCTTCACCAAATATTAATTTTTCCATTGAAAATAATAACTAAAGGGAGACCGTATATATGGACTACTCAAATTAACAACTGGACTACATCAGCTGACTGCAATAGTCAATGTTTCGTAAAAATTGAAAAATGGATTTTAGTCAAATTAAATACAAGAATTTGGTTAGAATAATTCTGTCAAGTTTTATTCAATTCAATATATTAATATGTGGTTAGAACCACATTAAAATTCTCATTCTCCTACTCATTTTCAACCACACATTTTTCAATAAAATAATATTTTTCTCCATCACATCAATAATTTTTTTTTCTTTTTCAATCACACATTCTTCATCAATCTATTATTTCAAAATACATTCTTTCAAAATAACGTGACTCAAACACACTATAACATTTATTTTGGAAACAACGATCGTAAAAGAAATCATCGAGAAATTTTTTGAATGTACAGAAATTTTTTTCCAGAAAGTCTACAGATACTCACATGGGGGTGGGCCCCATGTGAGTTAAATATTGTTTTTAAAAAATGGGGCCCACCCCATGTGTGTTTTCTGTATGATTTCTGGTGTTTTTTCTTCTGTACATATAGTCTTGTTCGTCCAAGTATGACGCAGTCCTCGGTTAACCAATCTATTTGCATAACCTCTTCCTCCACGTGAACACACAAGTGAGTATTGCTACGCGCCACCAAAATTTCACACACACACTGGCCGAGTCGTCAGCCACCCACAAGAGATACGACCGTCAAATCCGTTGACTTTCTCTTTTCCATTTTTCATCACGTGGAACCCGCCGCATAAATCGGGGCCGGTGGCTTTTTATTACCACTCTCCCTCTGTTTTTTGTATCACGAACGAGTCAAACTCGGTCTTGACGAAATTCACACGAAATCACCCTCTCTGTCTCTCCTACAAGTCTAAACTGTGGGCTCCGTTTCCACGTGGCAACCAACCCCGACGCTCCACCTTACGTAACTTTGTCATATACCCCACCACCCAAAACCTTCAACTTTGCAGTCTACATTTTTAAGAATTCAATTCGTTTGATTTAATCTCCAAACTGAGGATACTATGTTTTCTATGAATTTGAACGGTAGGGAAGAGCAAGCGAGTTCATCATCGATGGCTTTAGGTGAAGTGGACTTCTTTTCTGATAAGACTGATCATATTCATATTGCTGTTGTCAACAAGAAAGATGACTCAGTCACCCCGAGAGAATTAGACTTGAATGTATGTGGTCTATCTATCTCGACTGCATGTTCGATTTTTCATTTAAAAGTTTAAGTTGTTAGACCAATTATAATAATTTATGTTTTTCTGTTCTTGCTTTAAATATAGACTGGTTTGCAACTTGTTACTGCAAATACTGGAAATGATCAGTCAACCGTAGAAGATGGGATTTCATCAGATCGAGATCGTGTGGAGGATAATAAGCTAGCCAAGAATGAAGTAAGGGGATAATGAGATTAATATATATATTATCAGCCTAACAAGCTTCGATTTCTTATTTGGTTCTTTTTGCATATTTCTGGATATATTAGTTGGCAGAATTGCAAGTTGAGCTTAAAAGAATGAATTCCGAAAATCAGAAATTAAGAGGGATGCTTGCTCAGGTCAACAACAATTGTAATGCACTAAATATGCAGATTGAAGCACTCATGCACCAACAACAAAATTCAAGTGCCGAAAAAAGGAAGGTAATTAATCCTCGTTTAAGGATTATATATGTAACAAAATTTTATGAGTCTGCGATAATCGACTGTTAATATTTTGCTATTTGTTCAGATTGGGGAAAGAAAATCTCAAGAAAAGAAAGAGAAAAATGTAGAATCGAGAGTTTCAACACAGTTCATGGACTTGGCCCCAGCTGCGGTGAATGAGATGGATGAACCATCAAATTCTTCATCAGAAGAAAGAACACTCTCTGGATCACCTCACACCAACATGGAACTGTTAAGAACTAAAAGGGTTGGAAGGAAAGAGAGCCTGGAATCAGATGGCTTGGCTCCTAACAAGGTTCTGAAATTGAATCCCTCGAAGCTTCTCGATCAAACCCCAGAGACTGCCATGAGAAAAGCTCGGGTTTCAGTTCGAGTAAGATCAGAAGCTCCAATGGTAAGTACTTAATTCTTTGGATGAATAAGCAGTAAAATTTAGTTATAAATTATATCAAGTAACAAAATGTGAAATCGACTCCAAATTTTAAGGATCAGGTAAGTTGTTATAATGGAGCTAAATCTATATCTGAATTGCAGATATCTGATGGATGCCAATGGAGAAAATATGGACAAAAAATGGCAAAAGGAAATCCATGCCCACGAGCTTATTATCGTTGCACTATGGCAGTTGGTTGTCCAGTACGCAAACATGTATGTTCATCATTTACTTGGCAAAATCTATAAATTTTCGATTTTTTAATGATGATATTTTGGAACTAAGGTTAAAGTGGATAGGACTAAATACTAATCCAATCTTTCTTACTATTTCATGCTGGTTGAACTTTTAGACTGATTGAATTTCATCGTTTGAACTTTTTCTTTCTTTATTTTGGGCTCTAATACCATATTGATTTCATCTTAAGGTTCAAAGGTGTGCCGAGGACCAAACAATCCTGATTACAAGCTATGAAGGTAAACATAATCATCCACTGCCTCCGGCTGCCATGGCTATGGCGTCCACCACCTCTGCCGCCGCCAATATGCTTCTTTCCGGCTCCACCACAAGTACTGATGTGTTGATGAATACAACTTTTCCGGCGAGAACTATTCTTCCTTATTCGTCTAACATTGCTACAGTTTCAGCTTCCACTCCATTTCCAACTGTTACATTAGACCTCACACAACCTCAAAATTCATTACAGTTCCATAGAACATCACCTGCCCAATTCCAATTCCCTTTGCCACTGCCAATGGCTCAAGTTTTTGGGTCAAAATTTTCGGGGCTCCAGATGTCTCAGGATATCGAATCCACCTTGCCAAGCCAGGCAGAGCACCACCACACACTTAAAGTTACAACGGCTGCCATTACCGCCGATCCTAATTTCACCTCCGCCCTTGCCGCCGCAATTACCTCCATCATTGGTGGCGCACATCCAATTGTCAGTGACAACTCAACCAACAATAATTCCGATTAATTTGTTCATACTTTTTGATTATATGTATGTATTAATTACCCCTCAGACAAAAAGTTACTTCCCTTTTTTCTTTCCATGTTTTAGTATATTGTCAGTGTTGCATTATTATGAACACCATTTGACAGCAGAATTGGAGACTTTTAGTAAGATAAAATAATCAAACGTATATTCTGATTCAGAAGTCAACAAATCCGGCCTTTATGAATCTTCAATCAAGAATGTCAGATAATCACGTCGAGGAGCGTGCAGTTTACGCCTGTGATGTGCTTTATGAGCATAAATAAACTACGGTTAATTGTTACTTGTAAATGCATGCTATTCCAAGTGCATGCATGCTCACCGTTGCACATTTGTTACCACCGCTTCTAATATTTGTAGACAGTAAAATTTGTCAGATGGAGTGACCAATAGAATACCGATCACCTTCCCTTTCACCTATGTATCATCTGCACACTGGAATACACCATGTAAAATCGGATTAGGTAACTTTCGGATTCAAAATTTTACCAAAATCAAATCTGATAATAATGGGAAACAAGCTGGTTTTAAATAATCAGGTGGAAAAATATTAGTGTATGTATTGTTGTGTATTTTATTTGAGAAGTGAGATACGTTATTGACTTTCGTGCCATAAGATGTGCCTTCCAATCATATATATTTGCATAAAATATTGTGAACATTTCATTCTGGATACCAAACATTTCATTTAATAGCAATCTTGACACAAATTTTTCATTTGTGACATACATGAAATCAAACCTTTCAAAAATTCGTAACTGCCGGTCTGGAAACCCACCACCGATTCATCTATAGTTGAAAGTTTTGAGCAAGAAGATGCACAGAAACTGGGGATTCCGTTGACCAAATAGAAAGTGACTATGCGTGTGTTTGTGGAAAGAGTGGCGATGGTAATGACGTTCGATTGGGTGGGTTTATAATTTGTTTTAGGGGTTAATCCATTTGTACATAATGGTTTGTACATAATGGATTATCCCCTCTCACATAATGCGCGGGACTCGCGTGTATTTAAAAATTTTGACAATGTGGTCCACATCCTTATTGTGAGCAGTAGGTAAAAGATTCAATAAAAAAATTCGGTACATGTAGCATGATTCTTGTTTTAGTTAGTGTTGGGGCAGGATGAGGATCGGGATGGGGTGGGGGATGTTAGGAAGAAAAAGATAATTTTGATTTTGATTTTTAGAAGGGGAAATTTGATCGGACTAAAATGTCATTGTCTTTGTTGGTCAAAATTATCAATTTTTTAATTTTTTTGGTCAACTAATGGCTTAACTAATGGATTCCATGATATTGGACTTCATGTGTGAATTTTTGAAAAGTTTAATACCATGGATGGTACAAATGAAAAGTTTGGATCAAGTCTACTAGTAAATGAAATGTTTGGTACTGTGACTGCAATTTTTCCTAAAATATTTGAAAAACAATTGCACGTAAACGTAACATTCGTACCGTACTACATCCATAGTCAACTATGTTCACCAATGACTCCCTACCTCGTGATTCCAACATGAAATTGGGGAGGAAGAAAAATGATCTCATTTACTATTTTGTTAATTATATTTAAAAATATTAAACATTATCATTTCATCTTCTTCGCGCTGTTCCGTCCCTCATGTCGAACTCCTTTTGAAAATGGGATTATCTGGTCCATTATAGCTGAGCCTGCTTAAAAGAAAAAAATGGTTATTTTTTGTTATGGCGAAGGACAAGTGGTTTGTGATTGTGGGTTGCAGAAATGGTGGTGGTGGGAATGGGCAAGGAGAGAAGCTTGATTGGTGGGGAATGGAGGAGTAGACAGCGGGTAGTGTAAATTTTATTGAGTTGTGCCTAACATTTTGAATGGAGAATTGTTTCGGCAGGGGTGGTGGCCAGACTCTTCTCGTCCAGTTTTGAAAATTTTGCTTTATTAACCATAAAAGAGGCCCAAAGAAAGGCCCATTTGTCAACTCAGTAATGGTCCATCTTTCAGAGCTCAATCCTACCCTCATTTGTCAATTTATGATACAAAACCAATAAGATCAATTGAACCAACATTGCACGGTAATTTTCCAAATAATTATCTATATTTCTCCATGCTATAACATCGCAATTTTGTTCGGACAAAAAATTGAGCAAACCATTAGAGAGGATGTACGTTTTTCACTTTCTACGTTCTTTTTTTCTTCCTTTGAGAGACGCCTTTTAACCATAACACACAAAATCTGGAATAATAAAGAAAAACACTAGACATGTTTCTTTAAATAACCTTTTTGCTATTGGAATGTGACAATTTTCGATCTAGAGATTGCAACTGGCTTCGAAGGTTCTGATTTTCCTCGAGCAGGCGATCATATTCAAGAAGAAATCCTTCTGATTGTTTCATTAAAGCTGTAGCATTGGCTTCTGCACTGTTTGCCTCTTTAATCTTTTCCTCGAGCTTTGACTCCAACTGCTTAATCCTTTCATGCGATGTAGTCTTCTCTAGTTCCAAGGCTTTGATTTCCTCGGAAGCGGGAGTCTTACCATTCTCAAAAGCTCGGTTCTGTTTCTTTACAGCTTCCATGCTCTTCCTTCTTATGCGAAGTTCTCGGATATAATGATGTAGTCTATCAATCATAAATAATAGGAACAAAGAAAACCCTGCAACAATTTTTACAAATCAAAAGGCCGTGAACACGAGCATTGGGCATCAACATATGCTTCAATACATATAAATATACAAGAATATACATTTTTTGGCAAATAAATATAGCACAAACTTAAATTTCAGATTGTGTTCATCAACAAAGTAATGGACATTTTTTGTATGCAATAACTTTCCTTATTTCAGTCAATGAAAGAAGAGTATAGTGACAACACTTGCAAAACTTCTTTCTCAAGTTCCACGTTAACTGGATTTAAAGGGAAAACTTAATTCCCACAAGTGTAAAATACAAAATAATCCTTCGTCGCCAAGTTGAAATTCAATATAGGCTTGTATTCATGAAAGGGACATATAAGCCATTATACCCAACTCATATCTGACGGAAAACAATTTACTCAACTATTGCCTTAGAGATACTGGAAATGAGAGCTTCAGGTGTGATTCGGAATAAACATCAATTGGAGTTTAAGCCTGATCTACTATGTCATCTGCAATCTATACTCTCAAAACAGATTTCTTGGGTAATTATTTAGGCACCAGTATTAGACCATTAGTGGTACTTTGTCTCCTCTAGTAGATGATAATAGATGTTTATAATAAGTCAAATTACCAAAACGTGAGATTGAATAATAGTTTGGAAATGATTGAATACAAATGAACTTTCGCCTGAAGATGTCCTATGCAGCATTAACAAAGTTAAATTATGAATATGGTTATTTTGTTTTTACTTTTTACTATGTGCTTTTTTGGTCATGCTTAAAAATTGCTTTTCTAGTACATAAAGTAGGAGCCACAATTTGTTTATTTTAAGCCACAAAAACTAGCGGGAATGGTACATATAAGCACTTACATGCACGCCCAAACATGTTCTATGAAAGATGGAACACAAATTTAGGACACTGTTCAATGCAAACGTGTATTGCTTTCCCACATATATAAGCTATTAATGAGAAAGGCAAAATCCATATGGGCATTCACGCTATAAAGTTAATATTCCAAGGAAAATAATACAATTAAACTAATCAACCAAGTTTCACTAAGGCTCACATGACGTTGATGTGCTGGAGTGAAAGAACTTTTGAGAAGCTTTCTATTCAAGAATAAAATGCAATAACATGCCATTAGATTCACTCAAATCCAAGCTTCTTAATCTTTTCCAGTCACACTTTTTATAGTTTTACACATCCAGACCAATTGGCCATTGTGTAATAGAAATTAACCTAATTCTGAAGCTTCTACAAGGAAAGTCAAAATTTTAGAATAATAAATCTAAATTCTTATACAATTTTTATTTTTATTTTTTTTTATAACGGTTGATGTCCGGCCAACTTGCGCGCACCTCGACTAATCCCACGAGACCCTGAGGTTTACGGTGGGGCACTCGCCTCATTGGCGCTGAGGGACTCAAACAGGTGATTATTGAGAGCAAACCAAAGCTTGACCAATTGAGCAACCCCTCGAGGTTAAAAAATTCTTACACAATAGAAACATTTAACTCAAAAACAAACAACAAGAACACACAATTAAAAATAAATGAATAATGTTATTTATGATCGTGATAAATTATTGGTGAAGCATAAATTTGAAAAAATTCAGATTTCATAGAAAAAGGGACTAAATTGGAAAACAGAACAAGATTTTTTGAACTATTACCCATGAGAGAAGCTTCAAGAAGATGCTTAGCAAGAAGAATCTGATCAGTAGTGTTGACGTCACCATCATCAATCCAACGCCTATGGATCGCCACCACATTGTATCCGCTAGACACCATCACTATAAAAATAGTCCCCGCCACAGTCTTGACCACAATTGGGCCGCGTCCCCTCTTGACCCGGTCCAGGCCCATTATAGCCAACTTCCTAAATGGCGTTTTGAACACGAAGGTCACGATCAGCGCCATTTCCGCAAGTATCAGAGTAAAGAGTAATTGGATCATTTTCTCTCTACTTTCTGGACAGTTGAGATTAGATGTTGCGGGGGAAGTTGAGGGCTGGGATTTCAGGACGAAGTATAGATTGGTCAGAGAAATGAAACCTGAAAGAGAGGGGATTAGGGTTTTACAATTTCCTCTATGCAAGAAGCAAGATCCGAACTCCCAATCATACCCTTTTATTTAAACGGGTGGGGCCGGAAACGGATCAACTCGAATGGATGAATCCTTGAAGAATTGTGTGTACTCGAATCAAAGGAAATTTGGAGAGTACTTGCACCACCAATAATTTTTTTCAACTATACATATCTCCCAATTTTATTTTAGGCCACGATAGCACACATTTTCTATGAAAAATGGATTTTTTTTTTTTTTTTTTCAACTTTTGAAGTGTTTGATAGGTAAAATTTTCTCGAGAAAATATTTTCCAACTTTCCAAATTTTTCACATTTTTTAGGAAAATAAATTTTTGATGTTTTTGTAGGTAAAAATTTTCCATGTTTTTTTTTTTTTTTGGGGGCAATTGGAAAAAATTCTAGACACAATGCTAAAAAAAAAATTCACTTTTATTGACAATTTCCATGCAAAACAAAGCCAAATGAATGTACTCGGTATGTTTTTTTTTTTTTCAATTTTTTTTTTTTTGACAATTGAAACAAATTTTAGACTCAATGGTAGAAAACATTATCACTTTAATGGAAAATTTCCATAAAAAAGAAGTCAAACAGACACCAAACTTTCAACATTTTCCATGAAAAATTATACTAATCAAATACAATTAATTACATTTTACAGTAAAATAATTTCTAGACAAATCAATTCCCTATAAAACATTTTCTTTCCACCAATTTTCCATCATTGCAATCAAACGGACTCTTATTTTTTTGGATCGACACATTGGTCTTCTCCGCATGAACGGTTCATCAAAGTGTCACACAACTTGTATGTGACCATGTATGTAAATCAAGATTACTTTTTTCTTCTACATCACTTTTTCAAAAGCGGTTAAAAAAGAGAATAAAATAAAAAACGAAGAAAAATAACATCGACCTCAACTCCACGGCTCTACCACAACTTTGTCACCTCCATTGTTGAGACTCAACGTTGGCTTCTTTTCAATCTCAAAATCCAAATTTCTAAATTCTTCAATAGTCTTGCTTTGTGGGTCAACATTCATTTGTTAGTATCATTGCGAAATAGTAAAAGAGATATTTAACCATCAATTGTTACTTGGACCGAGCAAAAAGGTCGAGAATGAAGGAAATAAATTGTTTTACCTAGGGCAAAATTTGGTTATGAAATATTACGGGTCAATTTCACAAATGGTCACTGAAGTT
>CAIGRT010190502.1:0-17337 GCA_903798405.1 Fraxinus platypoda | reverse complement strand
TGGTATATCAAATGCTTAGTTTCTATTGGACGCAATTAAGAAGTGGCATAAATATCTAAAGAGTGCCAAATCATAGATATTTATGTCCCCTGCTGCCCGTGAATTCTCAGCCACTGGATTAGCATGAATCTTCGGACATCCCCTTCGGGTAGCTCTGCCCGTCTCTTTTTGTGGAAGGCTAGGTTTTGAGTGGAGCCACTTGGAAGAATTAAAAAGAAAAAAAACCAGCCTATCATACATACATACAAACATACATACAAACAAACTATCTCTAGACGTGAATCTATGAAACTAAACAATGGATGACAACTGAGAGTGGGCATGCAAAATTAATGTTGTAATACATAGTATTCGTCCCGAACACCCTGAACATGCCACTAATATTTTTAATTTATTATACTGTCCCTTTTTTATTTAAATAAAAATAAGATTTTTAATAAGTATATTATGATCTCGTCGAAAATAAATAACAATAATTAACAAGGGTAAAACCATTCGCACACGGGGGTTTACACCCTCGTTTACACTCTCCTCACATGAGGGGAGGGCCCACGATGAACATATATGACCACAATTTGAACATTTGATCCGTCAAATTAATATTGAAAAAATTAAATTTCATTGTGAGTCGAGACTTGATTCATGAACTTCGAAAAAAGAAAAAAAGGAAGCTTACTATTTTAAAACAATAGCTAACGTATCGAAAATCCCTCTAAGGTCCTCCATGAACTTCGAAAAAAATAAAATGAAGCTTACTATTTTAAAACAATAGCTAAAGTATCGAAAATCCCTCTAGATTCCTCCTTGAGGAAGTTCAATTTGATTGCCCTCTTCGCAAAGGTGAATTGCTCCACCGAAGCTCTAGTCATCACATCTTTGAGAAGCACGTGCATCCTCATATGTGTAGGTAGGGCGTAGGGGCAGATTTGGGTGGGTGGGCCCTGTCCCCCCAGCCAATTTCAATTTTTCAAGGTAATTTTCTTTTTTAGTAAAAAAAATAAACATATTAATCCGATTTAAAAATTTATTTATTCCGGTCCTTAATTCGACCCTGTGCTTAGGCGGCCTTGCAAACCCAGTTTGTGCTCACCACTAAGCAACCTTCCACAATGTTTATCAATATCAAATACTCTTACCCATTTTGTACAAAAGACACCGCAATTCATACAAGAAGTTGCATATTGATAAGTGTAGTTTCTACACTTATTTAGAATCGTAAATAATGATATCTTGTTATGCTTTGAACGGATTAATACCTAATTTGTTATTTATTACTTTTATTAGAAAAAAAAACTCATGTTTAGACGAAGGATTGAAATAAAGAACAAAAAAGGGCTAAATGAAGCAAATTCAAAGTTTGGGGACCAAAATGCAAATACTCAAAAGTTGTGTTGAACCTCACGATGAATATTCAAGGGTGATAGGGGACAATTGGATGTGAAAAGAAGTCGAATGGATGAAATATAGTTAGAGTATTATCAAATATCAATTTTCAGCTAGAAAAATTATGCTTCGAATTTTTAGTCCTAGATTGCAACTCATTTTTGGCATGACAAACGCTCGAGTTGGAAAATAATATCTAAATAAGAATTGTATCCCTTTGAGTTAGTTTTCCAACTTGAATCGCCTCAATCGGATATTGGGAGAGAAAATTACGACAAAAATATTGAATATTGCTCGGGACAAGCAAAGGCGCGCACCTAGGTCTGCAGAGGAGACGTGCGTCTCCTCCTAATCTGAGACGCCTGAGGTTGTCTAAAGGGTTCCAGCGCACCCTAATTTGTACTAGGCGCGCGGCTTAGTATAAAATGGGAAAAAATTCGATTTTTCTTATTTTTGTTTGAGTAACAATTCAATGCAATCTTTTTGACATCCTTTAAATACCAAAACTCGATCAGAACGTGAGAAGACCTCCTTAGATCTAAAATTCATATTTTCTATATATTTTGGAAGCAAAGAACAAGGCAATTCATCAATCGAAGGTGGATTTTCACAAGATTATTAAAGATTTCTCCTCCATTTTCAAAATTTCATTCAAGAAAGTGGATTTCTCCACTTTTGTCCATCCTTTCTTGATCCAGGTAATGTTATTCTATACTTTTTTTTTTTTTTTTATGTAATTCAATATTTAGGATGATTAGCTAAAATTTTCTATTGTGTAGGATGATTGAGGAACCCTATTTTCGTTTATTACAATTTAAGAATTTAATTTAAGTATTTCTTGATTGATTTTGCATTTCAATTACACTATTTAATTATTTGATTATCAATTGAATAATTAGTTAATTTTTGTAATGTAGAAATAATCACAATAAATTTAGAAAACGGTAAAATCAACATGGACAATAAGTATTACGAATAATGGCACATGCAATCATGTAGATAATCTAAACTAAATGCATGATTTTCATATGAATTCAGAATAGGAATATGATCGGGTAGTGATAATCATAGGTTGGTGTATCTTGAAAAAGAACATTTAACATAGATGGGAATAGGGGGAATCATGAATCCAATACAAACATTCACCTTCATTAAAACTACAATTTACTTGCTTTATTAGTATAGATTAGAAGTAGTATAAACAATCACAAAATCATTATTTTGTTGTTACTACTCATTCGAATTTAATACTAACTATTGAACTATATTTTAAACCTTATTTCTCGTGGGAACGATAAACTCGAAGCTCACTGATTTCTATTACTTTTACAATGATCCCGTACGCTTGCGGGTTTCAATGTAACAAGTTTTTTGCGTCGTTGTCGGGGAATAACAAATTTAATTTTAGTTTAGTAGTTTCAACGATCCCGTACGTTTGCGGGTTTCACGCGAACAAGTTTTTGGCGCCGTTGTCGGGGAATAACAGATTTAATTTTAGTTTAGTAGTTTATATTAAATTCAAAATTTTTTTATTTTTCACTTTGTTTGGTTTAGACTATTTATTTAACTACCTAAATCCTTTCTATTTCACTTCTCTTAGGTTTTCACCAGTTTATGCAAGATTTTGACGAAATCGAGATCGTTCATATAGATCCCAAAATCGAAAGGACCTTCAAACAACGTAAGAGAGAATAGAAAAGAGCAAGGGTAATAGTTGAAAATCAAATTCAGGATGCACTTCAAGATCCAATTCAAGCAACACCTCAAGTTCAGCCGAGTTTTGCTGGATTTTGATATTAATGAGATAGTCCTGAGGGTGGAGGATAAGCAATAGAGCTTCACTATGAAAAATTCACTCAAGCAGTCCTCCTACTTTGAGAATTTCCAAAGAGTGGACCATTGGGAGAGCTATAAGGGCATGCCAGATGAAAGTAGAATTGTTGGTAGGGACAATGGAAACTTGATTATGTGGAGAATTAAAGATGAAAGAAGGACGTGCAATCAGTGCATAAAGTGCAGGGCTGAAAATTTCCTTTTCAAGCTACCATGAATAGCCTAGAAACATCAAGAGTCAAGTTAAGGACTTTAAACAAGCGCTTGCTGGGAGGCAACCCAATACTTCTATCCCTTCTATCTATTATGTTTTCTAGACTAATGATTATTTGGATTAGTTTTTATTTAATTATTAGGGACTCATCATCCATTTTCCGTTTCCCCTTAGGTCCTCGAGATTTAGTTGGTTTATTAGATTTTTGAGTTAAGTAACACTTGTTCCAGGTTGTTGAGCCTTAATGCTTTATTTGACCTCTTTGTGCAGGAAAATGACCTTGAGGAATACTTAAACCAACGTTGACCAAAGAGACAATGTGAGCAATACGACAAGCTAGCCATTGGACTTCACGTCATATCAGGTGAGTACTTTCTTTCTTTTCTTCCCCACCTCTTTATATGCTAACTTATAATTTAAGTTAATGAGAATAATGTCTAGTTTAAGTTTGGGGGTGGAAAACATGAATTTTCTTTAGTTTTGTGAGCTTTTTGTGTGTGTGTTTTGAATAGTAAGTTACTTGTTGTATTGTGGGAATATTCACAATAAATTTAGAATGCGGTAAAATCAACAAATGGATAATAGGCATTAGGAATAATATCTATGACACGTGCAATCATGTAGATAACCTAAACTAAATGCATGATTTTCAAATGAATTTGGACTAGGAATAGGACGTGGTCGTGTTAATCATAGGTTGGTGTATCTTGGAAAAGAGCATTTAACATAGTAGCGTTATCGATTGTAAAAAAATACATGAAATTAACTAGATTATTAATTGATAATTAAAATAGATGGAAATAGGGGGAATCATGAATCTAATACAAGTATTCACATTCATTAAAATCACAATTTATTTGCTTTATTAGTATAGATTAGAAGTAGTATAAACAACTTTAAAATCATTATTTTGCTGTCAATACTCATTCGAATTTAATACTAACTATTGAACTAGATTTTAAACTTTATTTCTCGTAGGAATGATAAACTCGAAACTCACCGATTTCTATCACTTGTACAACGATTTCTTACGTTTGCGGGTTTCAACATAATACACATATCCCATGACATCTCGCAACATTGCCCCAATATTGAATATCATTATGGAACCCCTGTAGCGACAATCCCTCAAGTGATCTACCTGTCATTCTATTTCTAGACATTCAAATTCTACTAAATTCTCTTCTTTCCCACAACCTTTTAAATTTGATACTACTAGACCATAGAAAAGACAGGTCTTTCCTCTAAACTTAAGTCAATAATGCTAGGTGTACATCTTGTCTTACCACATGGTTGACATCCCCCTACGTGACACAATTTGACAGTGATGTGAAAGATTGTAGAGAAAATCAAAGGATAAAATGACGCCATATGGAAGTATGTAAAGAAAGATGTCAATCATAATGTACATGTAGCATGATTGAACTTAATTTGCATAATTTAATAGTTTGGGTAATGCTAGAGGTACATAAGNGGTAATGCTAGAGGTACATAAGCATCTACATAAGGGTGTCCATAATGTTGATGTGGCATGTGATCCCACCTTTAATTCAAATATGACACTTACACATCAATGACCGTATGATTGCCACATCAGCATTATGGACACCCTTATGTAGATGCTTATGTACCTCTAGCATTATCCAATTTAATATCAATCATGCTACATGTACATTAATATTTTATATCTTTGTTGATATTCATCCACGTGGCACCAACATATTCTTTGATTTTCCCAACACCCTTCACATCACTGTTCATATTGTGTTGCACAAGAAAAATGTCATCTAAAATGTAAATTAGAATGTACATCTAGTTTAATTCATTCAACATGCCATATGGCTAGTACACAAAGCCAAAAGAAAAAAGAAATATGAGGTTGACCTAATTTTATTGGACTAACCTAAAAAAAGGATCAATTTTGCGACTAGGATGGCATCAAACCTCCATCCCACCTTAACTTGTCCCCATGGAGAGTCGAAGAGGGATGTGAAATATGGTTTTATCCCATCTTATTTTTTATTTTACTTTTACACTTTTAAATTTAAATTTATACAAATAATATTAAAAATAAAGATTCTATAAATGAAGATGTTTTGATTTCCACTTTGCTTCTCGAAAATTCCCAACGGGGCAAGAACAAGAAGGGTGAGGTTGGACTGTCGTCCCTGGACAATATTGAAAAACAAAAACATGCTAAAATCTTGTTTGTTGTATTGTTCAACCAAATATAGCATCGAATACCAAATATACACTAAGTATTATGATTTTATGGCCAAAATTTGAATCTTGAAACAATATTACAGTATTTGCAAGAAATGTGGTTATATTCATACCACATTCTATTACAAACACAACCTATTTTAATTGTGTTAAATTTCAAGTAATGAAGGAATTGTAAAAAGTAGGCATTCTTATCATTAACCTTCAAACGATTAGCACATCTTGTCTCCAGCAAAGATTTTTCTTTTTGCAAAAATTCTTGCAATTTTGTATTTTTTTTTTGGTTATTTCAAAATATGAGGACTAAGTCTTTTTATTCTATTTTAATAAAATTTATGGACGATAAATCGTTATCAATGAGAAGACGTACTAATTATTGGAAGGTTAAGAATAAAGTGCGATGAAAAAAGTTAAAAATATAAATGTGATAATTTGTAAAGGTTATGAACCTTTCATTCAATTAAAATATGGTTTACTTACAAAAAGTTGTGGCAATTTGCAAGGATTCTTCCTATTTATCCATGGATAATCACATTTACACCACGGTGTTGATTAGTTATATTTTAATTGTATTGAAGGCTCTCAACCTTTGCTTATTGTGACGCTTATGTTCCAAACTTTTTAAGATGGATTTTTGTCTTGAACCTTCAATTAATTATGATATCCTGTCCTTAATGATGGATTACATGAAAAGATCACGTTTGAATGTTTTGAAATGAGAAAAAGATATATTTTTGTATTTAAATTTTTTAAGGAAAAAAGTCATTTTACGCACTCTCAAATCATCTTGTCTCCAGCAAAGATTTTTTCTTTTTGCAAAAAATTCTTGCAAATTTTTTTTTTTTTTTTTGTTATTTCAAAATATGAGGAATAAATAAGTCTTTTTATTCTATCTTAATAAAATTTATGGATGATAAATCATTATCAATAAGAAGACGTACTAATTAATGGAAGTTTAAGAATAAGGTGCGATGAAAAAATTTAAAAATATAAACGTGATAATTTGTAAAGGTTATGGACCTTTCATTCAATTAAAATATGGTTTACTTACAAAAAGTTGTGGTAAACTTGCAAGGATTCTTCCTATTTATCCATGGATAATCACATTTACACCACGGTGTTGATTAGTTACATTTTAATTGTATTTAAGGTTTGCTTATTGTGAACCTAAGACGAATTTTTGTCGTGAACCTTCAATTAATTATGATATCTTGTCTTAATGATGGATTACATGAAAAGATCACGTTTGAATGTTTTGAAATGAGAAAGAGATATATTTTTGTATTTAAAAATTTGATGGAAAAAAGTCATTTTACGCACTCTCAAAACATACTTTATGGGCGAAAATTTTTTTTAGAGACAAGTTGGCTTAACTAATAGAAGGTTGAGAATAAAAAATATGACGAATAAAATCGAGGATATAAATGGTACGATGAGCAAATATTGAAATTCGTATGTGCAATTAAAATATATTGCAACTAACAAAAATTATGATTGAAAATATAATTATCCTTCATTCCTCCGTGAAATGAACCATGATCATGAGCACATAAAAATGTAAATCCAACTATGCATTAAAGTTAAGTGTGTAAAAAAATTACTTGCTTCATTGTTAATAGCACATTTTCACTTATCCGTTTGATTTAGTTAAAAATTAATTTTTAGTATATTTTGATAAGAGTAAATAAAATGTACGATTGAAACTAATAAAAATTATGAATTTCATCAAATATGTGGTTAAAAAAATAATTTTATAAAATGGAGGCCAAAGAAACCTCAATGTGTTTTCTATTAAAAAAAATATCACAATTTATTTTTTTGTTAAAAATATATCACAATTTATATATTCTTTTCGAAATAAACAAGAAAGGCGTATGGAGACAAAATTTTCACTTTGGAATTGCCAAGACATCGATCAAAATTATTTGAAGAATGCTACATTTACACTCAGGTTTATCACCTAGGTTACAGAATACAAACGTGTCACATCTGCATTGGCTGGTGGAACTTTATTTTTTGTCCACCAACCAATGTAAATGTGTCACCTCTACATTCTGTCACCCAAGTGATAATTTTGAGTGTCCAAGTAGCATAAATGAAATTATCTAGACAGATAATAATTTTTTATTTGTCAAGCACCTTCTCATATAAATAAAATTAAGTATTCAATCCAAACCACTGGTTTTTGCTCGAATATGGAGTTTGAGGCATTTTTTTAAATTTCATTTCTGTTGTCCATTTTAATTTAGACTAATTTTTAGCAGTTAATCTACAAATGTTTATAAAATATAAAGAATATATAGGAAGTGTTTATGTGCGATTTAAATTAATTTATCCAAACATATTTGATAATATAATAATAAAAAAAAGTAAGATATTGCATGCATGCTAAGAGTGTATATGCATGATACATGGATGCCGAACTCCCACATCACGGCCATAGCATGACACATACATGGCTTATTGAGGCTTGAACAAAAAATATCATTGCCACCTATGCATGTGAGAGAGTGCAGATAAAGATCTCTTTCTCTCTCTGTTCTGTATCTATCTCTCTCTGATCTTTCTCCACTCAACCATTTACAAGAATCTTACATTTACTCCATATATATATATGTATATATATTTGTTTTTTTTTTAAAAAACAATTGTTTTTCTTAGCACAGCTTCGGAATTATCAGAAAACTGAACCAAGAAGGTATGGAAATAGTTTCAAAAAAAAATAAAAAAAATAAAAAACGTATGTGTATATATATGCGCAGATATGCATAATTCGGTGATTTTTGTGATGACATTAAAAATTGTGAAAATTGTGCATCAGAAGTTAATAGATTAAGAAATACCTCTGCTTGAACAGAGTATGTGTTTAATGTTTTGAGTAAAAAAAAATCACTTAACTGTAGTTTCCCATAATTGTTTATCTCCAGACACAGGATTTGTGATTTTACCTTTTAATTATTTTGTTTGATTTGATATAGATTTTTTTTTTTTTACTTAATTTCAATAAAAGAAAAATAGAGGCTATTTATGTTTTCACCAGTACCAATTATATTTATGTTGATTTTAGGGTATGAAAACAATTTAAGTCGAGTGACAAACTCGTAAGTTATGCATTTTAATCCAATTGTATTATCATATTTTCAAGCAGTTCAATATATTTCCGTTCAATCATACAGGGTGGTGTTTTGATACTTAGATTATTGTTTTTTGTTGTGCAGGGTTACATAACACAATCGAACATGAACCAAGTAGAGTTCACCTGTAATAAATTTTGATTTTTGATTCATGAGCAGAAAGCTTGAAGCCCAGTTGTATTGATTGATTAAAGATCTTGCCGAGCCATCTCTTTGGGTTTTAATAAATGTTGAGTTATAGTCTTTTGATCCTTGATTGGTATTAGCCGATGTGGTAGTTTATGGCTTTTGTTCTTGCTGTCGTCTCGTTTGAATAAAAAGGATGATGGCAACTTTGATGGAAAGGTGGATTGATAGTCTGCAGTTTTCCTCATTGTTTTGGCCTCCTCCACGAGATGCTGAGCAGCGGAAGGTTTGTTTCTTCTTTTCTTCAAACAAATACCTCAGAGGATGTTAGGTGTATGGTATTAGGCCCTATTGGATAGTACAATCAACAAGATTTTTTTGTCTTTTTATTTTTTTAATGATGTCCCTATCTAAGCCACCTTACCAAATATGCAATTAAAATTTACATTCAGTTCATGTTGTGTTATGATTTCTTCTTCTCGTGAAACAAGTAGTAGTCCTCTGATTCTGTCTGGCTAATTCTACATTCTAATTCCGAATCTGTTAGCTCAGGAAAGAGAATTTAGTGTCCTCAAATTTAGTGAATGTCCAAAGTGCACATAACATTTTAGGCCTTGCCCATGCGAGGGTTTTCTGACATGTTCAAGGAAGGATCTATTTGTAAAAGCCTAAAAATGAAATGGTTGTTTTGCTTTCTGATCCTATGAAACCACTAGCATGGAGCTTCTGACTTTTTCGTAAAAGATAAAATTTAAAAAGCTAGATAACATCTCCTTATGACTTTAGGGTCAAGACCCTTCCATGATAAAACCTAATTTCGCTTAAGGAATTTGAAGGGAAGAGATTGAAGCAAAATCTTTATGGCATGGGAACTATGGATAATCCTTTCAATGCAAGCATACCTTTTTAATGACCATACATGTCATGATTTTACTCATTTTGATTTCTTGTGAGCTTTCTGTTTTTGCATACCATGGAAAAACTGATTTTTCGTCTCTCAAATGTCTTGAGGAATTAACCAAGAAATTACTTAGGCGGTGTTTGTTCAACATCCAAATCGGAATCATTGATATAGGATTACACTGTAATCAAAATAAACAAATATTGTTTACTCGAATTGGAATCACAACCTAAATAGAAAAAGGGACTTCGGGCATCTTAAACTTACTTCAGAATCCGAACTTTTACCAACTTGACCCTAGTTGATTAGTCTAGATTGGGGGCGTTAAAAATCCTACAAAAAAATTATCTACTAAAGTCTAAATTTCTCGACTAGGATCAAGTCTATTTTTCCGTTCCAACTCGACTTTAGTCAAGACTGGTTGTCTGGGTTGAACTCATTTCTTTTTTACCTACTTGACCTTGTCGAGATTGTTTACTAGGTTTGAGCTTGTCCTCATGAGTTATACAACTAGGAAGGAAGTCAAAAAGAAAACTGGGCTACTTCAAGGATGTCTTGTTATCTCTTCTAAAAAGTTTCATGTTACTAGCTTCTAGTTTTATTTCAATTAATCAAACTATAACAATGACTGGGCCAAAGGTGAGATCAACTCGCTTTCACACTGGCTCAAGAAATCAATGTTCTCGAAAGTGAAAAAAGCGAAGGGTGGTTTTCTACGAGTTCTCTTCATCGCATCGAATTTATGTAAAATTTAACTTAGTTAGTCCTAACATATTGAAGCATTGTTCAGTTAACCTTGTTTTCTCTGACTATATGAAACTTATCATTTTGCTCAAGCTCACATCGAATATATTAAGTTCATCATTTTGCTCAAGTTCGTATTTGAACTAGATATTCAATTTGTGTGATTGTATCTGTGGTAAGGGGAATAAGAGACCGTTTCTAGCATCTATTGTGTGTGTTGCTTTGTGTGAGGGTAAGACGACAAGAAGGATGGTTGATTGGCTTCCCTTGTGGTCAGGATTGGTAAGGGAAGTTGACACACACATTTACCGTTGGGGCCCGGGGGGTAAGTATTCTACACGTATTGTTATGAAATTTTTTAGCTTTTCAGAGTTCAATCCACATGGTAAAGTGAGGGGGGGAAGGCCCACAATGGTTAATTCTCATTGAACTGCCCCATCTAAAAGTTTAAATTATTAGATAGGGGACACATTTATTCAAATAATCAGTTGGCTTCCTTTGTGGTCAATATGAGAAAGGGTAAGTGGAAACTGACACACGCATTCACCATTAGGGCTAAGGATTTCACACGTACTAATTTGAAATTTTCAGCATTTCGGAGTTTAATTCGCAAGGTAAAGTGAGGGGATACCCACAATAGTTGGTTTCTGTTGAACCATCCCGTCTAAAATGTTGCCTTCAACATGACTCCTCATGTGCACACCAGACTTTTATGACCTTACATGTAACATTTTTTATAAATAGGCCAAGATGGAACTCATATTTTTGCTTAGCTGTCATATTATGTTAACCATCTATCTAAGCTGCTAAATAGAGGACACATTTATGTATGTAAATATTGTCTTCTATACGTGCCCTCACCTTTACGTGTGAGCTCGATTCATCAAAGGCTTTAACACGAGACATTTTTCATAATTGGCCGCAGCGATATTTGGATTTAGATCTTTTGCTTGGCTCTAACTATGTTGATCCACCTTATCTAAAAGTTTAAGCAGTTAGAGAGGGGACACGTGTATTTATTTAAATGTTGTTCTAAACATATCATCTCGCGTGCAAACTGAATTTTAAAAGGCCTGGCCGGTGACAGTTTTTTGTAAATGGTTAACTGTGAGACGTGAAAAGTCTTTTCCATAGTATGATACTACAAACCATCTCATGTAGCACAAAATGTAGAACAACAAAATATGAAGGAGAAGAAGTGAAGAAGAGAGTATAGGAGAAGAAATGAGAAGAATAGGAGAAGGAAATCTCAATAACTTTGTATTCAATAAAGAATAATCTGTGTAATTGAAAAATCCTTGTCTTATGCATAAATCCAAGACAAACCTGTTTACAGCCATGCGCAATTTTGGACTTTCTACTGTATGTGTCTATGTGCAAGTTCTGTTTTTAGATTACTTCCTTTTAGCTATAAGCAAACTTGTTTATAAGACTTATCGTTTTACCTTTTTACAACTATATTTTGTTTATGTAAGTTCTGATATTTAAATTGCTTCATTTTAGCTATTACACATTTATACTTTGGATATTTATAACAGTTTTGTTATTTGTATCAGGCTGAAATTACTGCCTATGTCGAGTATTTTGGTCAATTCACATCAGAACAATTTCCTGATGACATAGCAGAGGTATTTTGTTTATGCTTTACTTTGAACTGCCTTGAGGAAACCTTTTATTTGTACTTCCAATTTCCATATTTAGGTAGTTCTTTTTGAATTGCCACATACTTGTTAATAAATGTTTCTAACTTGTAACGTTTATTGGTCTTGCAGCTGATCCGAAGCCAATATCCATCCAAGGAAAACCGACTTTTTGATGAAGTTTTAGGTACTTGATACTTTTATTGACCATATAGGATCGATATCAGTTCATATCATCTCAAATGACTTTTTAGTAAAATTTTATTTTAGTGACTGAAGTCCATTTTGTTTCATGTTGGTTAATTTCAAGTTGGTCACTAAATTTAAACACTGGTTACCAGTTAGTTTGATTAATGGAAAAATTGACGTGGCAGTCTACCATTTCCATTAGCCAAACTAACAAACATTGGACATAGTGACCAACTTGAAACAAAATTAAGTTTGGTTACCATCCCGGTACAAATTGAAAGGTTAGTGACCAAACATGAAATTTCGATAAAAATGCAAATATCTAGACTGCCACGTTACCTTTTCCGTTTGTCACTAACAAACATTGGATAAAGTGACCAACTTGAAACAAAATTCAGTTTGACCATCCTGGAACAGATTGATGTTTAGTAACCAATCTTGAAATTTCGACAAAATTTAGTGCCCATTGGTTTATTTAACCCTCTCAAAAATGTAATGTTTCGAGTCTTGCTTGTGCAGCAACATAACTTGTGTGTTTGTTTTGTTTTGTTTTCCAGCAACATTTGTTCTCTACCATCCAGAACATGGTCATGCTGTTATTCTTCCTATTATTTCATGTATTATTGATGGTACTCTAGAATACAATGGGAGTGGTCACCCATTCGCATCTTTCATCTCCTTGGTCTGCCCCAGTAGTGAGGTATTAGAATGCTAAATCAACTTATGATTCTGCATTTTCTCTTTTCCTTATCGTATCATGGATTTACAAGATTTCTTCTTCACTTGTCATTTTAAACTTTCAGAAGTAGCATCTTCAAAAGATTATTAATTTTGTGAAATGTGCCAATTCCACTTAGTTACTCAATATTAGATTAATGATTCAATATTGAATTACAGAATGAGTATTCTGAGCATTGGGCACTTGCATGTGGAGAGATCTTAAGAATTTTGACTCATTACAACCGCCCAATTTACAACATTGAATGTCACGATAATGAAGTGGATAGAATTAGCGGGGCGAAACATGCTTCAACAAGTAAACTAATGGATGGAGAACCTTCTTTGCCTTCTGTACAACAAGAAAGAAAAACTATGAGGCCACTGTCTCCCTGGATTACTGATATATTGCTTGCAGCACCTCTAGAAATTAGAAGTGATTACTTCCGCTGGTAAGTAAGCGAAACTTATATGACATGATGCTTTCATATTTGTTGAAAATTCTTGTCAAGAAATTATAATTTCTATACTTTTTAATCTTTTCTACCAAAAGGTTTTGGAGTTTTAAAACTTAGGGTAAATAGCAGCAAAAGTCCCCAACTTTTCATTTCATTTGCAAATCCGTCCCCAACCTTTTTTTGAATAACTGTGTCCCCAACATTTGGAAATTAGTGTCATTCATTCAAATATATGAATTCCATCTATTTCATCGCTTGTCAACCCATTCGACCACAAAATTCAAAAATTGAAAAGGACAAAAAGGTATTCCATTATTCTAAATTAAAATATTAAAAAATAAAATAAAATGAAAATTAAAAAAAAAAAAGCGAAAATAAAAAAACATTATTTATCTTCTCCGCCCCCACCCCGTACCTAGTACCTACCTATCCCACTATACCACACTGCCAGTCTGCCACCCCTCTACATTTGCTTAGGGCTTGTTTGAGCCCCATTTTTCTCAAAAAAAAAAAAAAAATGCATTTTTTAATAGTGTTATAATGTAGAACATGTGATTAAAAAATAAGGAAAATTTTTGGGTTTGTGTGTAATATTATTTTATTAAAAAATGTGTGGTTGAAATGGAGTCAAATAACTGTTTAAGAATACATTTTGATGAGAGAAATGGTGCTCAAACAAGGGCTTAATGTGCTTGCAATATGTTCCTTGTCTAATCGCAAAATTAGGACAATCCATAAAATGAAGATGCTCAAACTAGGTAAAGAAAAAAAATTACAATTCAACATTTTGACATGTTTCCAGTGAAACATGTGAATTGTTTCTGTTTTAGAAGATACAGTAAAGAAAAACAAGGAAAATTTCAGAACTAACAAAATTCCAGTAAAATCCATTTCAGTCACGAAAAATAAAATAGGGACATGATTCAATGCTCCATAAGAAGAGCTTCCTTTTTTCAAGAATTTACCACACTCTATGTTTATTTTCAATTTCTGCAACATATGTAATGGAAACAAAAACTTTAACCTCCATTAAGGATATCCAGTGGAGGTGTAGGAAGAGGTGGAGGTGGGGTAGAGAAAGATGAGTAGTGTTTTTTATCTGAATTTTCATTTTGTTTCATTTTCTTTTCTTTTTAATGTTTTAATTTAGAATAATGGAACGCCACTTTGTCCTTTTTAGATTTTCTAATTTGTTGGTCAAATGAGTTGAATAATGATGAAATGGAAGGAATTCATCCATTTGGATGGATGGCGCTAATTTCCCAAAGGTTGGGGACACAGTTGTTCAAGAAAAAGGAGACACAGTTGTTCAAGAAAAAGAGGTTGAGGATGTATTTGCAAATGAAATGAAATATTGGGAATTTGCTGCTATTTACTGGAAAACTTATTGTATCGGTATAGAAAATGGAATTTTATGAACTACTCTATAGAAATGCTTTATGCTTGAAAAAACTATGCGGGTTCATCATATAAAACTAAGGGATTGATCATCTTGGTTACTTCAAATCTTGCACTTTTTCATAAGCTCGTGTTTTCAGATTCGTGACAATTAAAACTAGCGGGTGGAGATAAACTGATTGTTGGCACTTTGTTGCAATGGATAAACATAATAAACAATAAAATACAAGTCTATTGTACTTCTTTTGTCATCTCAACCAGAGTTAAGAGTCATCTTAGGACAATTTACAGTCAAATATTATGTGTAAACTAATGTGATAGATTCTGCAATTACACAACAATTGATAGTCCAATCTAGGATATCTCCAAATTAGGGGCTGTAGAAGTTGTACACATTAAATGGAAATGTGACTGGTACTCAGAAGAAAATTTAATAGTCTAGAAACAGACTTCTTTACATGTCACTATCAATAAATTTATCAGAAACTTGAAATGGTGCAATGAGATTTCCAAGAAAATGTAGTATTTGGATCAAGATCCACATTAGTACATTGGTTGTGGTGTCTGTGAAGAGATAAAATTCATGACAAGATGCCCATAAGATGAGCATAGAGAAAACGAGGATGCGAAGATAGATGGGTGTTCTTACTAGTATGAATAAATTAAGAAATCAGAAATACGCTAACAAGTAGAGGTTGCACCGAATGACGATAAATTAAGGGAAGATGACCTGGGTTGTTGGGATATGTCTTGCATAGACCTAAAGATGTATCTGTTCATAAGAGTATGCAATATCTCTAGAATATGTTAGGAAAGGGAGGGATAGTCCAAAACTATCATAGCATGTTGTGTTTGCGAAGAATCTAGTTGCTTTGGATCTTTCAATAGACATAACAATGAACCGAATGGGGTGGCATAGTTGGACCATAAAATTATTGGAAATAAGGATTAGTTTTTGGTGTTGTGGTTTCTTGCTTCCCGGTATAGAACCACACAAAAGGTTGGTCGTGTTTTTGCTGGGGCTTAAGATTTCATTCAAAAGAAATCTGCATCTTTTAAGCACATTACAAACCAATAGCTTTCTATGCTGCTGGAACAATGTAAAAAGTTGATTTGGATATTATCATTAATGATTGTGTCTTTCTTTTTGCTTTAACTGAAATCATATTTTAGAGAACTGATCAGATGCATGAACTTTCAATATTGCATTCACCTGACTTTTGGTGATTTTCCTGACCTTCAAGAAATATTTCATGCATCATAGGTGTGGAGGTGTCATGGGAAAATATGCGGCTGGAGAACTGAAGCCTCCTTCGATTGGTCAGTTGAGTTTCTATTCTATAATGTTTTCTACTAGTTGCTGATGTTCCTTGACATTCATGAATAGTACAGAATGCTATATGCACTAACTTCAGTTGTACTATACTGAATGCACGATAAAAAATTTGGAATTTTCAATGTAAGAATAATAAAATGGGTGCTTAAAATTTGATTTCAGTTTTCTAAATAAATGTGCAGTTATAATCTTTGAACAAAAACTTGTCAATGTGTTAACTCCTGTTGTGGTAAATTAGTTGATTGATTTTGAAGAAGTTTGTGTATTCTGTAATAATCATTTGTCTGATAATTAAGGGTGTGTTTGAGCCACATTATTTTGAAAGAATGTATTTTGGAATAGGAGATTTAAAATGAAAGAATGCACTTTTTTGAAGTGATGTGATGGGGAATATGTGGTTGAAAATGAAGGAAAAGTTATTGATGTGATGGAAAATATTATTTTATTGAAGAATGTGTTGTTGAAAATGAGTAGAAGAATGACAATGAAAATTTTAATGTGGCTCAAACAGGGGCTAAGTGAAATTTTGTTTTCATAGACCTTTTGGCTTTTTCTTCATAGTTAAATCAATTTTTCTGATGCATCCTTTTCATTAGTTTATTAGATAGTACACTATCTTTTCAATATTCTTTGTTTCAAAACTTGATAGAACAGAAAATCTTTAAAGCAACTTATAGTGTATTAGTTGTCTTGTTTATATCCTATTCAATCTAGCTAACCAAACAATACCGTATAGGGTATATAATATCTTAGCAGAAAGAAGAGAAAATTGTATTGCCAGTCCCCATTCTATAGTTAAATGAGCTTTTGGATCGCCTTTCAATTTTTTCATGGCAATTTGGATTCCCAGCCTTCAATTTTCTTGGCACTTGGGTCACCATAATTTCATTTAGAAGTCGTTAAAATGTCATGTGCATTTCACATGACGAGGAATATATGATATAAATGACTTTTACACCTCAATTTTAATTAAACAGCAAAAATAAAAGCAAAAAGTTTTGACAGAAAAACTACCATCTTTCTTCCCCCCCCCCCCCCCCC
>CAIGRT010190497.1:0-14287 GCA_903798405.1 Fraxinus platypoda | reverse complement strand
ACTCAAAAACTGACACAACCAATAATTGTATTGATCGAATTTTGCTTTTCATTTATCAAAACTTATTTCCTAAAATAGACAACTCAAATACTAATGTAAAATGTATGTGAAACAGTTAAGTGTAAAAGAAATTCAATCAAGTAAATCAAGCAGTTCACAGTGTAAAAGTGATTTAAGCAGTTAATAACTCATAATGCATCTTTTTAGTTTCATATCATAAGCTAAATTAAGATGTAATATTAATGCAACCTAACATACCAAAACGAAATATTGATACTACAAAACTTAATTTAATAAAAACGAGATAATAATTTAATAATTTAATCAAAATTTTAGATACATCATGTCAAGTAGTTAAAATCATATACTTATTCAAAAATACTACTCCATCACAAAAATATATATACAACAACTACTCCCCCCTTTTTGCCACAAAATGACAAGGGAAACCTATAAACTAAGCTGGATCGCTAGCATCATCAGAATTCGTGTTCTCGTCAGAAGTTGCACCATCATCCCAATGACGAAGAATCCATCGCAGCCCTCGCTAAAGATAACCAACAGCACCACGAAGTGTTGTAAACTCAGTAGTATATCGATCAACGCTAGCACGCAACTGAGTAATCTCCGCCATCATATGGCCTGCTGCTCGATCAGTACAGTCATCTTCCCTATAAGTGCAACAGACGGGTCAATGGGAACAGATGGAATATCAGCAAGTGGAGGAATAGACTCAATGGGAGGAGGAGCAGAAATAGAAGATGATGGAATATCAGTGGGTGGAGAACCAAAAGAAGAAGTAGGAAAATTCGAGGGATCAAAAGAGAGGGCCATCGACAGGATCAGCTGGCACAATCACATTAATTAGCTCAGCAGGCTCAGAAAAAGCATGAGACTGACTCTGAGAAATGGTAGTATGGCCAATCGACTGAGAAATCGACCGAGGAATCTCCTTTAGAAAACTGTTGCCAAGTGCTGTCATAAGGCGAAAACTAAAGCAAGCATAAGGAAGTCCCACCCGGGTCCCCGTGACATGAAAGGCATGCAAAATCTGCTGACAAATGAATGTGGGAAAATTAATAGAGTCGTTATACAATAAGGCATACAAAAATCGAGCCATCTCCATCGGTAATGAAGAGGTATGCGACACTGGCCACAGATTCGTGCACACAATGCGCAACAGAATCTGGCAGTCAGTAGGAAGTGATCTAATGCGCATCGCATCGGGACCACTCTCCAACGATGTATTAAATACCGTAGAACGGACAAGAGAGTCCGCGGAAGAGTATCAACAGACATTTAAGAAAATAAGAGAATGACTAGACTCGATAAGATATCGGGTGTGATCTTAACTGTCCTACCCCAAAGAAAAACCCTAAAAGTCGAACCTCTAACATCATGAATGTTAGCGCAAAACTCCTGAAGTAGAAGGCTATGAGGAGGTGTTAACTCAACCAATAAAGGCTCCCAACCTTGAGAAGTGAAAATAGCAGCGAGGTTGGGTGACAAGTCAGATAAATTGACCTCAGGCTCAAATAAGAAAGGTCTCAAGGAAAACTGTGACCCAAAAGTGTCCTGGGCTGTTGGAGAAATAAACTTAGACCTACTGTACGAAGAAAAGGTACTAAGAGTCGGAACAGCAGTATGAGCTCTCTTAGGTGGCATCTGAAATGGGTACAACCAATATATCAATACCACGACGGAACACATGAGATGCATGAATGCACGCAAATCGAGGCATACAGTACATATGCAATGCACCCGAGGACGAATGCACATTAATGGCCGGATATCGAGACCTGATGCCCTAGCTCTGAGACGTAACGACGTGACATGGGAGATGCGATGTCGTGACGTATGCCATGACGGCACGTCGCGGTAACATGACAGGACCTTGCGATGCAACGCCAACCGCAATGCAAATGACATCAACACAACGAAACTGTACACGACCAACTAACGAACCTCTAGCAACACACCAATCAACAAACCACGCATCAAACATACAATACCTAAGGGAAATACTGTATAATCCATCAAAACAATCGCAAAACCAAGTAAAAATATGCCAAAAGCGAAAAGAAAGCTCCCAGCTTCTCTGCAACTCCAATGTTCAAATCAAAAACTCGTAACGCAACCTTAAAACTATCCAAACCCACAAAAAATAAACAAAAAAACATGAGATACATGCAAAAAAATACCACAAGGAGCATCAAAATCGTCTAAAAATCCCATATGTTGGTGCAAAATTGTGCAATAAGTGATAGCATTGCATGATGAGCACTAAAACATGAAGGCACATGCAAAAAAATTGAAGCAAGAGTGGCTAAAAATCAAGAAACCCCAAAATAATTACCAAACAACAAAAAAATAGGGTTTAAGAGATTTACCTTTGAAAATTCGTTGATTCAATGAAATTGCACCTCAATGAAGTAATTTGGGATGTATAAAGTGTTGGGAAGGAAGAAATTTGATGTGCGTGATTGAAATTTGAGAAAAATTAAGAGAAAAATGGGAAAAATGCGTAAAACCCTGAAAAATAACGATAAAATTCAAATATACGAGCTATCGCTTGAGCGATAAGCGAGCGAGACATCCTCTGCTTCTATCGCTCGAGCATCACTCACCGATAAGCTAGCAATAAACATTTGACAAAAATAGCACTGAATTTTTGAAAATAAAGAAAAGTAGCATTTTTTAAAAATCTCGACATGCAGATGAACTCAAAAGTGCATATGTTCACAAGTAATATACTATCAATAAAAATTTCTCACGTACTCAATCAAATTCAAATAGTGTAAAGTGTATAAGTGACTCACATCTGTGAAGTGCCATTATTTTCTCGTGAACATGACTCCAAACCTTAAATTTGTGAGAAAGGATATGCGAACATTACTGTTAAAGATTTAACTTTGGCTTCTAAGTTCTCATTAACAATATTCAACTCATTCAGATTTTTGTTAAAGTCCTGAAGGTCACCTATGAGTTTCTCTCTTTCTCTTTCAAGTTCGTTTACCTTTTTCAGAATAGTTTTGTTGACCTTTTTGATTTTAAGACTCTCCTTGAATAATTCTCGATAAAACTCATGAATATCAGTCTCATCCTCAAAATTTTCACTACGTTCTTCATTCTCAACCTTTTNATCAGTCTCATCCTCAAAATTTTCACTACGTTCTTCATTCTCAACCTTTTCACTTTCCTTATCGGATTCAATCGTAGCTATCGATGTGAAGGCCATAAAATTTTGTTCATCCTCACCACTAGAGGTATCACTCTAAACACTTGAATCTGATTCATCATCACTCAAGGTCACTGCTAATGCCTTACGCCTACCTTTATTCGAGTTTTTCTTCAAATTAGGATATTCATTGCTAGAGTGACCAAAACCCTGACATTCGCAGTCCTAGAGTTATTCTTTTCACACTTATCATTCAAGAATTTACTGGGGACATCATTTTTTCGTTCTTGAGGCTTTCCCATATTTCACATCACCTTCTAGAATTCTTTAACGAAATAAGCAATTCCGTCGTCCTTAAGCATCTTAGCATCAGTTGACTCACTCTCTTCTTCTCTAACAGTATTCATGGCTATAGATTTAGCCTTTTACAGTTGAGATATGATGAGTTCATAGGTTTGTAGAGATCCTACGAGTTTTTCTATCTTAACTGCATCTAAGTCCTTACTTTCTTCGATTGCTGTGACTTTAGGTCTAAACCTTTCAGGTAAGGATCTAAAAACTTTTCAAACAATTTTAGACTCGGGGATCTTCTCTCCTTGGTTAAAACTAGTGTTAACTGTATCATTAAGCTTAGCATAGAATTCATCAAATGATTCATCGCCCTTCATTCTAATTTCTTCAAACCTAGAAGTCAACACCTACAGTTTAGAGTTTTTAACAGTTTCAGTTCCCTCGTGTGTGGTTACTAATATATCCCAAACGTCTTTAGTAGCTAAGTCATCTTTAGTCCAAAGTGAAATATCATTGAGTGTAGCTATACCAGCAAACAGTAGTTGAAGGTGCAATCCACACAATTTGAACGCTCATCAAAATACGCTCATCCAATGCTTTAAGAAAGGCTCTCATTTGAACTTTCTAATAAGCATAGTTACTTTCGTCGAAAAACGGAGGCAAGGACAAGGACTGACCCCATCTAGAATAAATTAAGGGTCAAGAATCGAAATAAGACTCTGATACCAATTGAAAAATACGAAGTTCGTCCCAAACTACACCTAGAGGTGGGGTGAATAGGTGATACCGCGGAATTAAAATCTTAATAATTAAATAGCAACAAGTCATTATTAATTATTTCTAGATGGTTAATCACACAATTCAATTTTTCTATGTTTAATTACTGCAATTATGAAAGCAATAAATAAACACAGAATTGATCACGGAGAAACCCCAATTGGGTAAAAACTTCGGGCACTTTACCAATCAACAATCCACTATATATGATTTAAAATGTACAGTTCGCTATACTCGACTACCACTACTACTTTCTGACCTCATGACTGTAATTTTAACAGCTCTCTTGGATATCGTGCCCCTGCACCAGTTTCCAGTTGCAGTTTTGAAAGCTCTCCTAAAGCAACTCTCAACTTTGTGAAATCGTCTACCTCTTGTGGATTAACGAAGAGCACCGCGTTCTTCAATGACTGGAACTCCAGTTACCTTCCCTTGATCTTCATACCTCTGATAGATATGAATGAAACAGCAGTTTGGTATTTAGATTGTGAGTTTGATGTTTTCATCGCCAATAGCCAATAACAGAATGAAGGTTGAAAGCAAATTTATCGAGATGATATGAAAAGAATATGTTTTTCAGAGTGTTCAACCTTAGAATAAGCAAATTTATCAAGATGATATGAAAAGAATATGTTTTTCAGAGTGTTCAACCTTAGAAATCTCGTTCAGAAGCGTTCAGGTAGTTATATGTAGGTCAAGGTATGAATGAGCTAGATGAAAAGCCTTAAGAAAATGAATTAAAAATTTCCGAATAACCCTGTTGCTCGAGCAAGAGCTGGGCGACAGGCGAGCGACAGTGTGTCACTCGAACGAAGGCCTAGCGACAGGCTAGTGTCAGTGTTACTATTTCTTATGCTCGAGTCAACTCTTGGCGACAGTTTAGTGAAATTGCGGCGCCATTTTTCCTTTTTTTCAATTCTCGAACCCTAGACCTAAAATAACTCAATTCACTATTTGCACATAACTCCTTGACTTTTACAACATGTTAATTTTAGTCTTTTTTGTTCACAGACTTGCCAATTACATTAAATACCTAACAATAAGAAATAACCCGAGCAACTTTAATTTCATATCAAAGCATTCACATTTTTTACATTGGAGTGCAATACACATGTATATAGTAAACTCTGCTTGTGTATTAAACTAGTGTAATTTAACTCATCTTTTACTCTTTTCTTGTATTAAGCACATATGAGTGGTCCTCTTGTGGTGGATGCTCTAACATGTGACCCGATTCGTTGTCAAGAATATTGCTCTGCTCAGGGTTTGCCATCATGCTGCCCAGGACCAGTTGGCTTTAGGCCTTGTCAATGCACAACATTTTGCCTATGTTTGTAAACATAAACTTAATGATATGTTGCCTTACGGATTGAATCTGACAAGACAAAAAGCTTCCTTATGTTTGCACTAAAATTTTTCCTCATTGATTGCAGTTCAAGGCTATGTTACAACAGAAATTACTGAGGTGACGGCTGGTGCAACAGACAAAGAGCGTTTCATCAAGGAGACAGTAATTGCTTAATGCTTTACTGAAACAGCGAGAGAATAAATTACTTATCTATATATGAAGCTGGTTGAGTTAAAAAAAAAACTTGTAGATCTCTGTTTGGAGACTACATTAAACTGGCTTTAATTAAATAAACTGTAGTCTTTGCTTGGAGACTACATTGTGGAAGTGTACCCGTGTTTAGCTACAAGTACTATGTTGTATATTTTAATAATTTTTGTTGTCTTCTTTTAGTTTTTATCAAATTAATATATGCACTAACATCAATACTATCTATGTACCACATCTTCCAACTAATTTAGTCCATGTTTCGTTCAACTTAAAAAGTGATTTAAAATCTAAAAAAAAGTCGACAATTAATTATAATCATACGTTTCATTGGATTTCAATCACACATTCCATCAACTTTGATAAAAATCTACTTAAAATTTTATTTTTATCTAAACCAAACTTAAGCTTAATGTGTAGCCCTATTGTAATAATTTGCTTTCGTTTTATAGCATGTTACTGAATGTGGTTGGTTTATCCCCCCAAAAATCTTACACTACCTTATCTCAATCAAACATAGGGAAACAACATTTGCAACCTAGAGGTTTGTTGGAATAAGATTTACTCCCTATAATTAGACAAGTAGGGTTGGAAATAAACAATATCATTATTGATTAAAATTGACAAGGAACAAGTTGTTGTCAATTATATACTAATTACTGAATAATCATTCTGTCCCTATAACCCTAGTTATATGATTATGGTATCGCTTACCACCCTAGTTCTTCTCTATATTTAGGACTTTGGTTCTCAAAAAAAAAAAAAAAATGTTTATTGACCTCTATATTTTTTTTTTTCTCTCTAGTTTATAACATGTTATCAACATAAAGTTTTGATCAATTTGTTAGCAAAACATATTCATCTTTTTGCTCACGAATCTCTAATCAAGTTGAAGTAGAAAAAACAATTTCTCTTATGTTAAAAGAAAGACACAAAAATTTAATAATTGAGTTCATAAAGAAACCCTTTTTTCCCTTCAAATAAATATTATTTAGTCACACTTGAAGACATGGTCAATTCGTGCCTTTACTTCATTTTAAGTTGATTGCCCTATACTTGACACTTAGATGGGAGCTATTCTTGATCGGATCCTTCTTGCATACTGACTTGAATTTTTGAACTAGTGGATAAAGACAGACTGCTTCGTATTTACTATCACTTGTGGCAGAGGATCATGGTCCATCCACACTACTCACAGAGATAACAAATGTGTCCCAATCGTGATTTGTTTTTAACTTATGAAGAAGTTTTGTAAGGTGTTGTGATGATCGGTAATAACACACCGTATCGAATAGTTGTTATATGTTGGGTTAGAATAAAGATGTTTGATGAGACGGTTAGACTACTTGATGCAGTAAGACACTTTCTAGATCTGATGAGAAATCTCATCTCCTTAAGTACTCTTGATTTAAAAGGGTGCGGTGCACTATTGAAGGTGAAGTCCTGAAAATTAGTAAAGGAACTTAGAAAATATCATTCATATATCTTGCAGTGTTATACGGAATTTTGAGCAATCAACATATTTTAAAAACTCAGGTGAATTTGGAGTTGGATTCTATATCGTTGGAATCTAATTTCGGGTATTTTTTAGATAATACATCTCAGTTGAATTTAGAAGTTATGGGTAAATTCGCTTTACCTATATTGTTGACAGTGTCATTGTATTCAGTTGCCAGTAACAGACTCATTTTTTGCCATAAAACTCCACATAGGTACAATTCTGCATATTTCTTTGATGTTTGAATTCAATTAAGGGTGTTGATTCTAGTCAAAATCTTTCTTTTGATGTATTAGTTGTGATTCACTTATAGGACTTGTTTTAGTCTTGTTTGTTGATCATTAGATCACTTTTGCCCCTACTCGGGGTGGCAGAAGTGGAGAATATTTTCAGTTGGAAATTTTTAATAAAGAATTCTGTTTTTCATTGAAAAATTCAAATTTATTCCTTGCAGTGAAATTTGCTTCAAGTGAAGAATTTCTAAATTTGGAGATTGTTAGAATTTTTAAAGTTGGAGATTGTAGATTTTGTTTTCAGTGAAATTCGCGTCAAGGTGAAGATTGTTGGAATTTAGGTGTCACCCGAATTCTTTATTAAAGATAAATGAGAATTGTACTTAGAGTGCTTGTTAAGAGGAATTCTATTTGGAATATTTGTTGGAATCCTATTCAAAGTTTATTTTGTGAATTCTAGTTGAAATTCTATTTGGAAACTCAATTAGAAATTGAAATTTGTGTTGGACTTAAAGAGGAATTTGGAATGAAGTAAACATTTTTGGAAGGTGTTTGAGACGGAAACGGGAAGTCTAGGCGTTGATAGCTTTATATTGAAATGGGGAGCCGACACCTCAAGTCGGGGTGGTGACGATGGCTCTGCGGCGCTCGGAGAGTGGCACCGCGACGCTGCAATGCTATTTTGTCTCCTATTCCATTTTTAATAATGTTTCTTACATTTTACTTCAATTACAACTCTACTATTAGGTTTTGGACGTCAAACCTATTTGTTCCTAATTTATAGTTGGCTCTTCATTATAATTTTAAAAAAGTTAGAAACATTGTAAATACAAAATCTTTGTGTTCTTTTTTCATATTATAATAAAATCTCAATTCTCTACAAATTCTTTATTTGATATTGTGCCTATAATATTGTATTTTCTCCAACAAATCGATATTGGGTTAATCCGATTCCAGTTTTCTACATAAGAGTCCCAAATTATAGGTCTCTTTTTTTTATTGAAAGTATAATTAATGTCTTAGTTTTCTAATGCATCTCTGTATGATCTCTCTTGTTATCAATAACTACGAACTACCAGTACTCAAAATGATGAATTAAGTTAGTTGTCTAATGAATTTGTACAATAAGTTTGACAATGAGAAAAGTGTAAAGATCTTGATCATTAATTTGAAATATAGTTTTTCAAATCAACGATAAGGATCCCTGCCAACTCACACATTGTCAAACTAGTTTTACAAGTAGCATGATTTACATTGAAAATTATCGTGCATCGATCCGAGAATTTACTTTGAAGTGATCGAAACTTCTGGTTCTTAAAAATTAACGATACTAATGATAGAACTTTGACTTATCCTTTTTCAAAGATGGTAATCAATGACACTACTATGTCAGTGATCCTTTGTTCACTTGATCTCGACTCAAAGTTGTCAACATTTGAAGTATTGGAGACACCATAGTTAGAAGGCAAATCAATTTTGTAAGCATTTTTTTGCAAATTATTTGGAGAACTTTGAAGGAGTTGTCAACTTTGGGATGAACTGAACTTTAGCATAGTTTCCTTAATGAAACCATTATTTTCGTAGATGAATCCAAAAAATGTTTGTGGCGCTTCTCATTTTTCTTTTGTGTCTTATCTTGAACTTGTTAATGCATTTTCTTAATGAACTTATCACTTTGTTTAGCGTCTCCAGTGAAATGATGAGTAACAGGATGCAGAGTCAAGTCCAAATAAGAGGTATCATCAAGTGTTGCAATATATATCCTGAAAGATGATGGATCATACACAAGTTATATAATTATAAGTCAAGTGTAGTCCCACGAAGGTTAATTATAGACTCTATTTTAATTAAACTAACTTCAACAAAACTGATTTTAGGTTTTGATTTTTCTTTTCCCTAATTAACAACTTGGCTATGGGATTTGAGAGCATATCAAGATCTTAGAGTAAAATCAAAATGCCTCTATCAAGGTCAATCAATTCTATGCTCATATGTGAACCTAATTAATTTTAATTAAATTTTGAACACATAAGCATTCATTATTCACAATATCATCTCATTTGATTTCAAAGGGAATGCCGATTTTTCTATCAACTAGCAGACCCTACGTTATTTATTACCATGAGCTAATTTATATCGAAGCTATCGAAAACAATATAAATCTCAAATGCGTTCTAATGATGAACAATCATCAAAGTGACATAATAGAATAAGAAACAAACAACACAAATAACAAGAATTTAACAAAAAATGAGCAACTTTGAATTAACATGATGTAGATTGTTAGATTTTAAAGTTGTTGGCAATCTTTTGACAAATATGGTTTTGGGTAGATTAGATTGAATCTATTTGATTTGTAATACATGTTTTGTCACAAAATGCCAAAGAGGGAGTTTGTCAGATATTAAAGTTGTTGGCAATCTTTTGACAAAACTATTGTTGAAAACAGTTTTTAAAAGTCAAAGTATAAAGTAGTAAGTTAGAAATCGTAGGGTTCGAGTATGGAACAAATGAATAAAAGTAGCCGCATTTTCGCTAACCTATCGCATGCTGTAAAAATAGAAGTTGCGCCGCCCGCCTATCGCCTGGACTTCGCTCAAGCGACACATCGTTGCTCGCCTGTCGCTGAGCTCTCACTCGAGCGACATTCTATCCCTGGAAAATCTAATTTGGACCTCTTTACTATCCGCCCATACTAGCCAAAACCTCTTTACTATATATATGAACGCCACTATTCGAAAAAACATAGGTTGAACATTGAGAGAAACAAGTTTTTGTATCCTTCATATCATTCTACATCATTCCTAGAGTTCAACCATCGTATTGATTTCATTATTGCTGTGATAAACATCAACCTCACATAAACCAAACACCAAAACACTTACTTCCATAATAACTGTCAGAGTTCTGAAGATCAAGAAAGGTGACCGAAGTTTCTGGTTGTTGGAAAACAAGAAGTTCTCATTAATCCATAAGAGATACACGAATTCAGAAGGCCGGGAGTTAACTGCATGAGTAAGCAATCTAGGAGGGCTTTGGTGAAAAGCACTAGAATTAGTTGAGTCGACAGTATTGTAAGTTGATTCGTTTATAGTGGATTGTTACTGGTTTGAGCCTAGAGTTTTTACCTAGTTGCAAGGTTTCTTCATCATCATATTTTGCGTTATTTACTATTTTCTATATAACTGCGGCATTTAAACCATAGAAAAATTGAATTGTGTCTAACAATTTAGAAACAATTAAAAGTTACTTGTTGCTTATTAATTGTTAGCCACTGTTTGGGCCACATTTTTTTTTCATTATCATTCTTCTACTCATTTTCAACCACATATTTTTCAATAAAATAATATTTTCCATCACATCAATCACTTTTCCTTCTTTTTCAACCACATATTCTCCATCACATCAACCAAAAAAATGCATTCTTTTGAAAATAATGTGCACCAAACGGGGTGTTAATTTTAATTCCGCATAAACACCTATTCACCCCCCTCTAGGTGTTAGTTGGGTCAAACCTCGTTATTTCATAGATAATTGTGTTAAGCCGGACACAATCAATAACAAAAATATAAAGTTTTAATGATAGAGAAAACTAGATAGAGAGATGAAAAAGATGAACACATCCCTCCAATCTAGAATCTTTTCAATGATCTTGAATTGCATCGTTGTCTTCTCATCAATTTGTCCGATATACGGATGAATTCTTCTTTTGTAATTGCTCCAAGACAATCTAATACGAAGTCCTATTTAAATAAGTGTTTAAATGTCAAAAAAGTGATTGGAATACCATCAAACCCTAAAAGGTATGTTTCCAACTCGAAGTAGGAAATTGGACAGCAAGGTATGACATGACAGGTCCTATAACATTCGCACCTCTTACTCACCCTGTGCAAAGTATTTACATCTTCAATTCAGTCCTTTAACTTTTCCAGTAACCCATTTAGATGCTCAAAATTCCAATCATGTCCAAAATGGTCCTCCAATTTTTTTTTACCGATGATGTTTAAATCAACTAATATATTGAAACCCAAACGAAATTATTTAAAATTGTTTTATTTACAAGTAGACTTGACACCAAATCAATAATTTCAAAAGCGATTTTGATACAGTTCTTTAGTTTGAGGATTTTTTGCTCACAACCCAACTTATTCCATTGTGTAAAATTTAATGTTTTTTTCTTTGTAGAAGTTCAGATGATTAATTACTTGTGGACAAGGCAACCACCCTACTCCAAGATTGAAAATTGATCCATAAGGTTTGGTGTTTTGGAGAAATGGCCAATTGGGATTACTGCTTTGAAAAGCGTGTTTAAGAATCTAGAGAGAGGAAATGTTGCGAGAGACGGTGTGGTTCTAGACTTCTAGTTATACATATCGGTTGCAATTATTTTATAGAGATCAAAGATGAAAAAATAAAATATTTTTCCTTTAATCATTTTGTTATTTCAGATACAGAAAAAGTCTTTATTTTGTTTATTTCTTTTTTTTTTTTTGATACCCAGGTATCCCAGCTTACACCAGACTATTTCCTGGACCGCCCATCACCGGTGCCTCAACTCTGGGCGGAGGTAAATCGCGGGTTATGCCCAATCAAGCTAGTGTCCATACAAGCTTTATACTCCTGGCCCCAAGGGAGCCCTCCTACAACCGGTTTTTACAACACCAAGCTGCTCCACCACATAGTTTGGGTATTACAACACTTGGCTGCTCCTTCCGTGATTCGAACTCCCCACACTGGGGTTGCAAGCCCAGCAATGCACTGTTTATTTCTTTTCTTACATTTATTGGAAGTGAATAATGCACATATATTTCTTATGATGGTCACTAGTAAATCAAAGATTGGAGGTCAGTTGATCGTTGATCATTGACCATCAACAGTCAACAATTGCAATAGAGAGATCATTATCATTTGTCACAGAAAATCACATATTCACAAATTTTCCAATTTATCATTTATTACATATTCACAAATTTAAGTAACGATGGACTCCCTTTATTTTGGGAAAAACAAAATCATTCGAGAATGAATGGTGATATGCCTAGTTTAAAATTTTTTACAATTTTCTCAATTATGCAATAATATAAAACGACCTTTCGAAAGTGTTGTATATGCTCATCGTTAACGATGAAGGACCACGAAACAAAAACTTCACCTATTAAAATCTAGGTTTCACTCGTGGTTGTCATGTTTAGATTTGGACAAAAACATGGAGGACCATTTGTGAAATTAGCGTAAATAAGTTTAGAAAATATCAAATCTAATTTAGATAATATGGAATACTCATTGATATAAAAATGTGGTTAGTGTTGTAAAATAATGAGATAATTATAAATGATTATTTAGTGTTATCATGATTTATAGATAAGTTTTATCTAGTGTAGAGAGTGTATTTTAGATCCTATAAATAATGGTCGTGATTCTCAATAAAATGGACACTTGAGTTTTAACACTTATATTTTCTTATCTACTTGTTCTATTATTTTTATTTTATAACACGTTATGAGCACGATTCTCTAAAAAATATAGTAAATTAGTTTGAAGGTAGTTTATATTCAATCTCAAATCATACGCATTATTTTTTTTTTCATCGCATACACACATAATTAATTTTTAACACAACATACATGCATAATCTTAAAATTTTAAAAATATTCGTACTCAAATTCGTTAGTATTTGTATCATATTTGTACTCAATATTCATGATGTCCAATTAATGTTCCAATTGGTTTCTGCCCAATTTTTATTTACATCCAAATTTTTGGAATCCAATCACCCTATTTAATTATGTTATTAAAGATGTATACTCAAAATTCAATCATGTATTGTGCATATCCCTCAACATGATTACATGTGTATCCCTTAATTGTTTTATTACAAAATTGTTCGGCTACGTGAATATATTTTCTGTTAAATGGTTCCTTGATTTATTTTTATTTATGTTTGCAAAATATATGTATTTAAGATTATTATTAAATATTTTTTTGTCTTTAACCTGATTAAATATTTGTAAATGTTCTTCTATAAATCTTAAATTAATAATTTATCATGTTGTTGCTCTTGAAGTAGCACACCATTATAATTAATATTCTAGAAGAATATTAATCGTAAATATGTCTATTATAAATAGTTTGTTGTTGCTCCTGAATAGCATAACATTTTAATTAATATTCCAAAAGAATATTACTCTCTTGAAGATCATTAATTATATTTTTCAATATTGTGGAAGAATATTGACATATTGCTCTTGAAGAAGTAATAGTAATTTACAACATGCTCTCGAAATAGCATATATTTCAAAGAACATATTACTTTAAATTAGTATTTATCTCCGAAGAAAAACACGTAATTTATGTCACATTGATATTGACTACTTGATGTTTAATTATATTCTTTGAAACTAATTGTATTATTATTATTATTTTTTACTTTATTGTGTAGTTAATCAAATTGCAAACATCACAAAATTTGAGTTTGTTGCACTAACATATCTGGCAAAAATTATTTGTCATTGATACTCGATGCTGATATCAATCTTGTCTCAAAAATCTTGTCTCAAAATGTTTGAGAGAGACAGTAAAAGAAGGAAACTAAGAATCCCGACAGGATCGTGCAAAAGCACTCATCTTCCTTCGTCATCATCTTCACGGTGGATTGAAAATTGAATATCTCACTGAGAAAGATCCACAGGTTCTTTGGAAAAAATTAAAGTTGTGTTTGATAAACCTAATTTTCCAAGGAAAATGGAAAATGAATT